>JAWWNI010001195.1:0-77644 GCA_034642065.1 Darevskia nairensis | reverse complement strand
ATAACAAGACTTGAAACCAAGCATATCTAATGTAATACACATAAGACAAGAATCTATCAGGTCTCTGAAAGTCACTGCTGAAATGAATAGAAAATCTTTGTATTGCAAAGTTCCAAAGTAGCTGAAGTAGCAAACAAACTGTCACGATATAACAAGCAAACTAAACTGCTTTGTTATGTGAAGTGCCAGCGTGGCTGAAGTAGTCTACGGACTTGTCAAGGATGGATGATGTACAGTGTTTCCGGATATAATCCACTGTTTCGTGAGAACTTCTTCAGTGCAGCAACAGAGCATAGACGTATTTTCATAAACACTTCTGTAATGCAGATAACTATATACTTGCGGAACAGTGCTCATAGACTTATGTAGTCACTGTAGCCACCGTTTGTCCACAGACAGCTTCCGTGTCATGTGGCTCAGCATGACTAAACTGGTTCTGGTGCAATGGAACACCGTGGCGGAAACCAGAGTGCACGGAAATGCCATTTACCTTCCTGCCACAGTGGTACCTATTTATCTACTTCCACTGGTGTGCTTTCAAACTTCTAGGTTGGCAGGAGCTGGGACAGAGCAATGGGAGCTCACTCTGGTTATCCCTGGGATGCTCTGGTTATCTCCCGCTTGGACTACTGCAATGCACTCTACATGGGGCTACCTTTGAAGGTAACCCGGAAACTACAACTAATCCAGAATGCATCAACTATACTGGTGACTGAGAGTGGCCGCCAAGACCACATAACACCAGTCCTGAAAAACCTACATTGGCTCCCAGTATGCTTCCAAGCACAATTCAAAGTGTTGGTGCTGACCTTTAAAGCCCTAAACGGCTTCGGCCCCATATACCTGAAGGAGCGTCTCCACCCCCACCGTTCAGCCTGGACACTGAGGTCCAGCACCGAGGGCCTTCTGGCGGTTCCCTCACCATGAAAAGCGAAGTTATAGGGAACCAGGCAGAGGGCCTTCTTGGTAGTGGCGCCCGCCCTGTGGAACATCAGATGTCAAAGAAATAAACAACTATCTGACTTTTAGAAGACATCTGAAGGCAGCCCTGTTTAGGGGAGTTTTTAATATTTGATGTATTATTGTATTTTAATCTTTTGTTGGAAGCCGCCCAGAGTGGCTGGGGCAACCCAGCCAGATGGGCAGGCGTATAAATAATATATTATTATTATTATTATTATTATTATTATTATTAGTCCGTAGCAGGGATTTGAACTGCTGACCTTCCGATCGGCAAGCCTAAGAGACTCAGTGGTTTATACCACAGCACCACCCGTGTCCCCTAGAGGATACTGTACAATGGACATGAAATGGAAGAAGCAGTTGTGCTCCATGAAGAATAGGACTGCTTGCAATGTTTTGATGGGAGAAATGTAGAAGCAGCTGCAACACATCCTATTATCTGTCTGGATCTGATTCTTCAGTGTCTGTGTAATTGTTTAAAGGTAAAGGGACCCCTGACCGTTAGGTCCAGTCGCGGATGACTCTGGGGTTGCGGTGCTAATCTCACTCTATAGGCCAAGGGAGCCGGCATGTGTTTACAGACAGCTTCCGGGTCATGTGGCCAGCATGACTAAGCCGCTTCTGGCAAACCAGAGCAGTGCACGGAAACGCTGTTTACCTTCCCGCCGGAGCGGTACCTATTTATCTACTTGCACTTCGACATGCTTTCAAACTGCTAGGTTGGCAGGAGTAGGGACTGAACAATGGGAGCTCACCCCATCGCGGGGATTCGAACCACCCACCTTCTGATCGGCAAGCCCTATGCTCTGTGGTTTAACCCACAGCGCCACCCGCGTCCCTCCGTGTAATTGTTTACAGCGGATCAAATGCCACCTTATTAATAATTGTCAAATTTCCGGCAAGCCTAGGGAGAAGGTGTATATAAGCATTCCAAATAAATAGGATTGTATCCAGTTTTAGTTATACTCAGAGTAGACGCATTGACATTAATGGCCACAACAAACCTAAAGTCCATTAAGTTTTGTGTGTGCCTTCTCAGCATTGGATGTTGTTGTTGTTGTTGTTCAGTCGTTCAGTCGTGTCCGACTCTTCGTGACCCCATGGACCAGAGCACGCCAGGCACACCTATCCTTCACTGCCTCTCGCAGTTTGGCCAAACTCATGCTAGTAGCATTGGATACAGCCCACAATAAATATATTTCTCATCATCAGAAATCCCACATACTGCTATCCTTCCCACCGGGGGGGGGGGGGGGAGGGGGCAGGCTGTTGTTGGAGATACATCAGTGACTTTTTTTAATTGCAGGCTGGAAAAAAAGGAAAGCAGTTACAAATAAGGTGAAGAAGCAGAGATCATCCGCTTTGGTTCATCAAAGTGAGGACCACTCATCAGGATGATGGGGGACAGCAGCAGGAGGTCCCAAAGATTGTTAAGCCCTTAAACTACGATGCACAGTTGAGGAATACAGGCAGCCAATGGAATAAAAGACCAGTGTGTGCTTTTGAAAGAGAGAAAAGGATACAATTGGCCCAGAGCTTTGGAAGATTACTCTGCTAATCTTACTTCTCCATCCTTCTGTGAGTCAGCAAATGTGTCAACCCCCCAAGGGGAAACACTTGCTTACATTCTAAGGGGTTGTGTTTCATTATTTCTAAAATCCCATGGTGTGATTTTCGGATCATAGCAGAGCCTCCTGAGAAAGCTCCTCCAAGAGTAGTTGAACTTTTCCCTCGGTGGCTCAGAAGATGGGCTGATCCTCTTATGTCCTCAGCTATAGTTCTAAGTGGAAGATCCTGCTGTGCACAGCTGGAACTGGTGCCAAACTTACAGCCTCTGCAAGAAGAAAGTGTGTTTGACAAGTTTCTTCCATATGTTTAAGTTAGGCTTTGGGGGGGGGGGGTTAACAAAATTCATTGCCCTGGGGGATGCCATGTTTCTGTTGTAAGTGAATGACATCCTGAGATCTTCTTCAGCCACTGGCTCAAAGGTTTAATTGGCAGCCTCCATTTTTAATTGATAAATACCTAACAACAACTTTTCTCTCTCAATATTACTGGTCCTTCATCCTAGGATCCCAGGGTGGGTTGCAACAATTTAAAATACATTAAAAACAGTTTAAAACAAATTCAAAATCAGTATCATTTTACTAATAAAATTTCCTTTTATTGATTTTTCTTGTGAGATGTCTCTGATTTATCCACTGTCATATAAGAAGCCCACTCCTCTTTGAAGAGTATTTTACCCCCAGTGTGAAGAGATAAAGCAGGCATAGGCGAACTCGGCCCTCCAGGTGTTTTGGGACTACAACTCCCATCATCCCTGACCACTGGTCCTGTTAGTCAGGGATGATGGGAGTTGTAGTCCCAAAACATCTGGAGGGCCGAGTTTGCCTGTGCCTGATATAAAAAATAGATTTCAGATCTGCATAAGGAGAACCCTTAACAAACTACATTTCCTGGCATTCTCTGAGGAAGAAACTGTGACTGTTTAAAGTGGTATGAGACTGTCTTAAATCGATAGTGCGGATGGGACCATTATCACAGTTCAATGACACATTCCAGCAAGGCACAAACACCCAAGGAGGCTGCTCAGGGGCATGCCCTGGAAAAAGTGTCAAGGGCCAGATACAGAGACCTAGAGGGCCAACATTTGGCTTGTGGGACTGATGTTGTTACAGTCCAAAACTTCTAGAGAGAACCAGTTATTTATTTATTCAGGCATAGGAAAACTCGGCCCTCCAGATGTTTTGGAACTACAACTCCCATCATCCCTAGCTAACAGGACCAGTGGTCAGGGATGATGGGAGTTGTAGTCCCAAAACATATGGAGGGCGAAGTTTGCCTATGCCTAATTTATATACCGCCATTCACCTGTAGATCTCAGGGCAGTTCAGTGGTGGAAGGCTGGTATAGCCAATGGTGAGAAAAACTAAATTTTTTAGTTATTTTTATAATAATAATAATAATACTTATTATTATTATTATTATTAATACCCCGCCCACCTGGCTGGGTTTCCCCAGCCACTCTGGACAGCTTCTAACAGAATATTAAAATACAATAGTCTATTAAACATTAAAGTAAGGGACGCAGGTGACGCTGTGGGTTAAACCACAGAGCCTAGGGCTTGCCGATCAGAAGGTCGGTGATTCGAATCCCCACGATGGGGTGAGCTCCCATTGCTCAGTCCCTGCTCCTGCCAACCTAGCAGTTCGAAAGCACATCAAAGTTCAAGTAGATAAATAGGTACTGCTGCAGTGGGAAGGTAAACGGCGTTTCCGTGCACTGCTCTGGTTCGCCAGAAGTGGCTTTGTCATGCTGGCCACATGACCCGGAAGCTGTACGCCGGCTCTCAGCCAATAAAGCAAGATGAGCTCCGCAACCCCAGAGTCGGTCACAACTGGAACTAATGGTCAGTGGTCCCTTCACCTTTACCTTATTAAACATTAAAAGCTTCCCTAAACAGGGCTGCCTTCAGATGTCTTCTAAAAGTCTTGGGGTTTTTTTTGTTTTTATTGCATGTATATCTCCTCCAAGGAGCTCAGGGTGGTGCCCCTGGTTCTTTTCCTCCCTATTTTATCCTGACAACAACCCTGTGAGGTAGGCTAGGCTGACAGACATTGACTGGCCCAAAGTCACCCAAGTGAGTTTTGTGGCTGAAGTGGCGATTTGAATCCTGGGCACCTAGTCCAACACGTAGTCCACCGTGCTATACAGACGAAGAGCCAATATTGGGGTGAGGTGGGGAGAGCTGTCAAAGCCTGAAAACTAAGAGAATTTTTTTTCTAGATGGCATGGCTGCACCTGATCCTGACTGCTGAGCAGACATACATCCCCTCATCATCCTCTCTGTCTATGTACCCTGTTCTGTCTTGAGAAAATAGCATGTTAAAATTGTCTCCTTAGAACTCCCATGCTCACTGCCTTAAACTGTCTTTTATGTGCCGGCGTGAAATGATTTGACCCACTCTTGGAAGCCATTGATTATCTGTCAGGGCCAGGATCTTCTCAGCAGGAGCTGTTGCATGAAACATTTCTATTACTAACTGGGGACATGAGGGAGTGGGGCTCGTGGCTCCGTCCCAACAGAGGGCAAATTACAAGTCTGAAACTCAGACATGTACATCAGATCATGAATGTTCTGAGCCTGAGGGGGACGGCTGGGCACCCAATGCAGAATGATCAAGGGGATGAGGCAGCTCTCCCGTGAGGAAAGGTTGCGACACTTGGGGCTTCTTAAATTAGAGAACGCGGGTGGCGCTGTGGGTTAAACCACAGAGCCTAGGGCTTGGCGATCAGAAGGTCGGTGGTTCAAATCCCCGCGACGGGGTGAGCTCCCGTTGCTCGGTCCCAGCTCCTGCCAACCTAGCAGTTCAAAAGCACGTCAAAGTGCAAGTAGATAAATAGGTACCATTGCAGCGGGAAGTCAAACGGCGTTTCCGTGTGCTGCTCTGGTTCGCCAGAAGCGGCTTAGTCATGCTGGCCACATGACCCGGAAGCTGTCTGCGGACAAACGCCGGCTCCCTCGGCCTATAGAGCGAGATGAGCGCCGCAACGCCAGAGTCGTCCGCGACTGGACCTAACAGTCAGAGGTCCCTTTACCTTTTTAAATTAGAGAAAAGGTGAATAAGAGGGGACGTGACAGAAGTGTATAAAATTATGCACGGGGTTTTTCTCCCTTTTATAATACTGGAACTTGTGGACATCCATGTTGGAAGATTCAGGACAAAATGAAGTACAGTGGTACCTTGGTTTTCGAACATAATCCATTCCAGAAGACTGTTTGAGTTCTGAAACGTTCAAAAACCGAAAACTCAATAGCCAACAGCTGAGCCTCATGATCCTGCACTCAGCAACAGCTGCATGGCATGTTTGACTTCCAAGGCTTGTTCGAAAACGAAAGCATTTACTACCGGGTTTACGGCATTCAAAAACCCAAATGTTCATCAACGGAGACGTTCAAAAACTGAGGTACCACTGTACTTCACAGAGTTCAGCTATGGGACTGGCTCCCACAAGAGGCAGTAATGACCACCAACTTGGATGGCTCTACAAAGGTAAAGGTAAAGGGACCCCTGACCATTAGGTCCAGTCGTGTCCGACTCTGGGGTTGCGGCGCTCATCTCGCTTTATTGGCTGAGAGCCGGCGTACAGCTTCCAGGTCATGTGGCCAGCATGACAAAGCCACTTCTGGCAAACCAGAGCAGCACACGGAAACGCCGTTTACCTTCCCGCCAGAGCGGTTCCTATTTATCTACCGGTACTTGCACTTTGATGTGCTTTTGAACTGCTAGGTGGGCAGGAGCTGGGACCGAGCAACGGGAGCTCACCCCGTCGCAGGGATTCGAACCGCCAACCTTCTGATCAGCAAGTCCTAGGCTGTGTGGTTTAACCCACAGCGCCACCTGGCCCTACAAAAGGATTAGGCAAATTCATGGGGCATAAGCCTGTCAAAGGCGATTCGTCATTATGGCTATGTTGTTACTTCATTATGAGAGGCAAAATGTCTCTGAATGCCAGTTGCTGGGAATCCCAGGTGGGCAGAGAGCTGTTACCATCAGGTCCTCTTGCCGTGATGTGGAACCTGTGGTCCTCCAGATGTTATTAGACTCAACTCGAACCTACCCAGACCCTGAGATCATCTTCTGAGGCTCTCCTTTGTGTGCGTCCCCCTTGAGGGGTCCGGAGGGTGGCAACACGAGAACGGGGCCTTCTCTGCAGTGGCTCCCCATTTGTGGAATGCTCTCCCCAAGGAAGTTCACCTGGCACCTTCATTATATACCTTTAGGCGCCAGGCAAAAACGTTCCATTTTAACCAGGACTTCGGTTGACCTGATTGACATCCTTTACCCTTTTAAAAATGTGGCTCTTTTTGGGTGGGGGGTGTTATTGGGTTATTATTCTTATTTTGATTTTATATATTGTGATCTTTTCTGTGAACTGCCCTGAGACCTCCGGGTATAGGGCGGTTTATAAATTCAATAAATACAGTGGACACTTGGGTTGCGAACGCGATCCATGCGGAAGGTGTGTTCGCAACCCACAGCGTTTGCAACCTGCGCTGCTGCATCTGCGCATGCGCAAGATGCAATTTGGTGCTTCTGCGCATGCACTTCTGCGCATGCGCAAGCGCCGAAACCCAGAAGTTATCCGTTCCATTATTTCCGGGTTCGGTGCAGTGCGCAACCTGAAATCGCGCAACCTGAAGCGGCCATAACCCGAGGTATGACTGTAATTAAAAGAAACTCCCATCTGTTCCCGCCAGCATTGTCAATGGTTCAGGGACAAGGAGAGATGTACCGGTAGTCCAACACCATCTGAAGGGCCACAGGTTCCCCGTCTCTGGTTTAAGGTCAGTGATGGAACAGCCAGGAAAATGAAATGGCTGCTCTACACACTGCTGTAGAGAAGATGAATGGAGAGGCCTTACTTTGCCCATCATGTGGCCCATTAGCAGTCTCCAAAGCAAGGTAGGTACCAGCCAAGTGTTAATACAGCCTTGTGAAGTGGCCTGTGAGAATATAAATCGAGAGGAATTTTGTAGAGAAGCGGGTCATAAGTTCATAGCAACGGTCATAAGTTCATAGAAACCATTCATACTGGATTCTCTTAGATTGGCCATCCAGTCTCCCACCCTGCACAGAAAAAAATATGGGCATTTTCATTTTTATTTTTGGGGGGAAAAGTGACTGGAAAAATTAATTATAGGTAATGAAGCTTTTTTTAAAACAAAAAAATCCATGTAAGAAAAGCAATTTTACTGTAACAACAGAAATTACATTTCAGACCCAGAAGCCTGCTGAGAAACAGATTAGATTCCCATTTCATAGCTTAAGGTCTAAAAATATATATATCTTCCCCTTCCTTGTCTCCCATGACAACTTTCCACTTCTGCTCTTTGTCTTTATTGTGTCTTTCTTTCAACTTCAGAAGCATGTTCAAAGCAGTTTTATTTTTCAGAATGGCATTTCAGCCAAGAGATCCCAAGGAACCCGAACAATTCGCTAAGTCACGTTATTTGTTTTCTGTTTCTGCTCCTCTTACATCTCAGCATTTGCACTGGAAACATAACTCCTCGCTTTATGGAGGTAATTGGACGGTGGAGAAATGTGGCCTTGTTCTAAAAGCTTATGGGTCATCATCAGGTGCTTCAAGTCGGTAATGTGGCGGGGGAGGGGGAAAAGGTTTACACACAGCTATATAGGGTTAAGTAGTCTCTCTATATGCACCAGTAGAGTATTGGGCTTGTTAAAAGTTAATAGCATTTATAAAAACCGAGAGAAAGGGGGAAAGACATGTGTGTTATGACCTCGGCAGGAAAAGCGGGCGGGTGCAAGATCCCAAACGCTATTTAGTGCAACATCATTTTCTCGGCAGAGCATGGGCAAAATTATTACGGACACCAAATTTAAACAGTTCCACCTTCTTGGTGAAAGCAATCTCCTACATTCGGTATATTTATTGGACATATATACATATGGACTTGTGAAAGGAAGGGAGAAAGAGAATCCTCTCCACAGGTTCGAAGTTTTGGGTTGTATCCTGTGCTAGTCCTACCCAGAGTAGACCTGTTGGAATTAATGAACCTAAATTACTCATGTCCATTAATTTCAATGGGTTTACTTTGATTAAGACAAGCATTTGATAAAGCTCCCGAATTCCTTTACCTTTATTCCGATACCTGGGTTATCAACAAAATGCTTTTGAGAAAGTTACTATTCATAATGTGATCCTCACCATCTGCACTTTTCTGCATTTCATTTCCGTCCAGCCTCACTGTTTATAATCCCCTCTCCCACTGCCCAACATGTGCATATATACCTGCAAGTCAGGCTATCATTTCATACATGTGATGAAATGGACTGAGGTCCACAAATACTTGTGCCCTAGTAAGTTGGGTAATCGGGTCCTCCCTCAAAGAGGGTGAGACCTGGCTACCCAAACCCTGTGTTGTGGGTGGGAGTGACTGACAGCCACAACACCCAATCGGTAGGTCCCTAAATTCCCTAAAGTTGTGGCCTAAATTCTGCCAAAAAACCAAACCAAAATTTGAGTCTTGTTTGAATTTTTTTCTGTGGACGGTCTTATGCTCTTTTGATGAAGGACGGTATATAAATTCAATTAATTAATAAGAATAAGAGGTCAGCGTCTATTTGGGCTTTTGACAGCATTTTGTTCCATTACTCAGCCTACTGAGATTTAAGTGTAAGTGTTTATGTTAATGAGTTGGACAAGTTAGTGTTTGTTGTTTTCTTACCTTCTGAGCCATTTTAATCTGTGTAAGTATTGGAGTTTTTCTCTCTTGTAGAGTTTTCTTTTAGGAAAGTCTGTGTATGATTTTATGAAAGCTCTATCCAGTGTACAACATAAAACAGCAAACAACATCATTAAAACAAAAATATAACATAAAGCCACCAAAAGAGAAATATAAAAGCATTTAAAAAAAATAGGGAATTCATAAAGATAAAGACAGGGCCTGATCTTATTGGTCAAGAAAAGACTGGGCAAACAGAGATTAGTAGTAGTAAACTTTAATACGGTCAAATACCAGCAATAGGCAAACAGAGATTTATTTAAAAGACACCTGAAGCAAATGTATGGGAAATGGAAGGGCATCCCATAGCACAGAAGCAACAGCAGAATACAGTGGTACCTCTGGTTAAGTACTTAATTCGTTCCGGAGGTTCGTTCTTAACCTGAAACTGTTCTTATCCTGAAGCACCACTTTAGCTAATGGGGCCTCCTGCTGCCGCTGCGCCGTCAGAGCACAATTTCTGTTCTTATCCTGAAGCAAAGTTCTTAACCTGAAGCATTATTTCTGGGTTTGCGGAGTTCTTAACCTGAAGCGTATGTAACCTGAGGTATCACTGTATCCCCTTTTGGGGTCACTGCCATCGGATGTTCTGTAGGGTACAGACCTATGAACAGAATTCCCTGGATGTTCTAAAGCAGTGTTTTTCAACCACTGTTCCGCGGCACACTAGTGTGCCGCGAGATGTTGCCTGGTGTGCCGTGGGAAAAATTGAAAAATTCGAAAGATTTTTTTTAAAAAATGTCAAATTTTTGCCCACTAGGCGGGCGCCAGACTGTGTCCTGGGTATGGGTGGGGTGGGGTTTTTGACCCCACCCTCGGCCAGCAGGGGCGCTGATTGGCGCTCCTCAGGGGGACACCCTCCACTTTTCTGATGTCCGGGCTGTGATTGGTCCAGACTCCAGCCTGGAGCTGTTGACGAAGAGCTACGTGTGTGTCTTTCTTCGATTCCAGCCAGAATATCAGCTTTGTGTTCAGCCAAACAGGCCCAGGTTGCGCACTGAATAAAGTATTTTATAATTTTTCATATTTCTGTTTACTTACTATTTCATAATAAAGTAATTATAAAATACTTTCTTTGTGTTTATTTGATTCCTATTCAAGAGAATTACTTTATATATAGTCAATATAGGCACAGAGTTAATTTTTTTAACATTTTCTAATGGTGGTGTGCCTCGTGATTTTTTTCATGAAACAAGTGTGCCTTTGCCCAAAAAAGGTTGAAAAACACTGCGCTAAAGCCCCGGGACCTGCGAAAGGGAATCCTGGCTCCCGCTTCCTGCAAGACCCCCTCCTCCCCGAAGGGACCCAGGAGTCCCGGCTCCAGCTCCGCCCTTTGTTCCGTCCCCCGTCCTCGCCCCGCGCTCCGCTCACCGGCTGTGCGCGTCTTGGCGCGCCCCGGGCCCGGCTCCGCTACCTGGGCCGGGGCGCCTCCCGCGCGGCTCTCGCTCTCTCCCTCTCCAGCTCGGCCTCCTCCTCCGCTGCCGCCGCCGCCACCTCGACGGAGGAGCCCCGAGGAGGAGGAGGAGGACGGCCGGCCCAGCCTGGAGGCAGCAGCGCCGAGGAGAGCGAGGAGCCCGGGCCAGGCCGACCCCTGGGGAGGGGAGAAGCGGGAGGCGCCTCGAGGAGCATGCGGCTCCGGCGGCGCGGCCGGCGAGTGAGGCCCGTCCCTCCACAGTGCCTTCTCCTCTCCCCCTGCATCCCCTTCGCCAGCGGTCGGGCAGAGGCGGCGGAAGCCGCGTTGACAGGCGGAGGTGGGAGAAAGGGGTTGACAGGCGGAGAGGGTGGGGGCGGCCAGCGCTGTGGGGAGCTGTGTCGCCCCGAAAGGAGAAGCTCCCTTGGGGGAGGAGGAGAAGAAGAAGAAGAGGAGGAGCCCCCCTGGGGTAAAGTAGGGGCTGCGGAGGGTGAAGAGAATGAGGGAGGGAGGGAGGAAAGAAGGAAGGAAAGAAGGAAATACGGTAAACAGGGAAGGAAGTATGGAAAAATGTAGGGAGGGAGGAAGAACAGAGGGAGGAAGGAAGGAAGGAAGGAAGGAAGGAAGGAAGGAAGGAAGGAAGGAAGGAAGGAAGGAAGGAAGGAAGGAACAGGGAAGGACCTGAAGCAGCTAAGGAAATAGCCAAAGTCCCTCTCTCAGACAACACAATTTCCAAATTTCCAGACAAAACAGGCCCAGGTTGCACACTGAATAAAGTATTTTATAATTTTTCATATTTCTGTTTACTTACTATTTCATAATAAAGTAATTATAAAATACTTTCTTTGTGTTTATTTGATTCCTATTCAAGAGAATAACTTTATATATAGTCAATATAGGCACAGAGTTAAATTTTTTAACATTTTCTAATGGTGGTGTGCCTCGTGATTTTTTTCATGAAACAAGTGTGCCTTCACCCAAAAAAGGTTGAAAAACACTGTTCTAAATGATCTTACAGGGACCGACACTACCTCAAAGGTTTGTTATTAGGCTTAAGATGTACTCTGAGACCTAGAGATGTGACGATAGACTGCTCTGCCTCCTTTCTTTTGTCAAATGTTTTGTGCCACTGGGGAAGTGGTAATTCTGTATTGATTTGTTTTCGATGTTTGTATGTGATGCCAATAAAAGGTTTGATGATGATACTCTGAGAAAGAAGGGAATGTAAATACAGCAACAAATCAGCTCAGGGACTGAGTAAGGTAAAGGGACCCCTGACCATTAGGTTCAGTCGTGTCCGACTCTAGGGTTGCGCGCTCATCTCGCTTTATTGGCCAAGGGAGCCGGCGTACAGCTTCCGGGTCATGTGGCCAGCATGACAAAGCCGCTTCTGGCAAACCAGAGCAGCGCACGGAAACGCCGTTTACCTTCCCGCCGGAGCAGTACCTATTTATCTACTTGCACTTTGACGTGCTTTTGAACTGCTAGGTGGGCAGGAGCTGGGACCAAGCAACGGGAGCTCACCCCGTCGCGGGGATTCGAACCGCCGACCTTCTGATCAGCAAGCCCTAGGCTCTGTGGTTTAACCCACAGCGCCACCTGGGTCCCCCAGGGACTGAGTACCAAGAACAAATCCTGAACAAATCGGTGAACTGATTTGCATGCAGCGCTAAGTCAAACTCTGGGACAAGGTTAAAGGTACAAGGCCTTTTTAACACCTCACATTCCCTGGTTTTTGGTTTTTACAATAACACACATATGTTCTGTTAAAACATATAAAAACCTACCAGGGAATTAAACAAAACCTGTCTGTTTAGGCTGGCTTTGCTATTATGGACTTTAGTCGTAATAACTCATTGATGGTAGTGGTGCTGGTATCATTTGAGAAAAGACATATATTTACATGAAATTGAAAATGCAAACCTGGATGCTTCATCAAATGTTAATCTTAATTTGCGAGCTACAAAAGCCCTTTGTGTTCCAGCACGCTAAACTCTTCAAAGCTAGATGGCATATCATCTTAACTCTGATGGGTTTGAAACATTCCCTGCCATCATTTAAGTGTAAACACAATTAAAAGCTTGCTACTTTAGCCAAATATCCCCAAACAAATACCTAAGACAATACTGATCACTTTCTCTTAAATGTGTGTTACCGGTAGCTTCTCCCAGCACCTACAACCTGCAAAAGGAAAAGCAATTTCAAGAGATAATTCCCAAGTTAAGCTTAACATGTTATTCAATAGCTTTCCCTAAGAACTTGATTCTATCTGTATAGATCCTTGTAAAGTCCTTTTGTTGCTCTTGTGTACACCAGTGCTAATCTTGTTTTCAAGTTTACAACATTCAGGCATACTGAAGAGACTTAAAGCTGACAGAGAGACAACTCTCTTCATCTGCAGCCTTGGGCCTGATTTAACTGCAGTGCTATATAAACAAGAGCTAAATTCTGCCATCCTGGCTTTGTGTTACCTTGCACAACTGGGGAAACTTGGCTTTCTCTGGCTCAATTCCAGCAATTGAAACACTTGTGAAAGCCTTCAGTCAATTGATATACAAAGTTGGCTGCTTTCATTTGCACATGATCAAATCCAAAACACCAAGGAAGCAGATTTTGAAGATCTCAACTTGAAACATTTCAGGAGAATGCCCAGAGGTTTTAGAAGCTATTACAGGAGCAGCTGTATCTGTAGCTTTGCTCCGGAGCTTCTCATCCTAATGCCAAATAGCAGGGACTGGAGAACAGAAACAGATTGGCCGGCAGCTGAGCCATTTCTTAATACAGTGGTATATCGACTAACGACGATAATGCGTTCCGACGCGATTTCCGTTAGTCGAAAAAATTTGTTCGGCGAATCCCCATAGGAATGCATTGGGGGGAAATTCGTAAGTCGAAAAAATCGGGTCAAAAATTCGTAAGTCGAAAAAATCCTATTAAAAGCGGCCGCGACGTCTTTTCTTAAGTCGAAGAAATTCGGATGCGGCGGCCATTTTGTTTTACCGGAAGTCATTCGTTAGGCGAAAAATACGTTAGGCGAGTTATTCGTAAATCGAGGTACCACTGTATGAGGATCTGACCCAGTGCTCAAATGAGACCAAAGCATGAACCCTTTGTGGTCTTCTAAAAGCAGTAGTTATGGGACCGGGCTGTGGCCTGGAGAAGCACACCACAAAAAGCAGTTGAGTGGAGAGGAAAGGCATTGCCTTGGCCCTGGCCGCAAGGGCGGATATTGAGCGCTTGCATGCCTCGTACCCAACAATGGTGATTGGCTGGTCCAACTTACTCCCCCGTCTGCACTGGAGAGGGGTTCCTAATCCCTCTCGCATTAATTACACGGTTGGTAAAATTAACAGGGCCATGCGAAATACCATGCGGCTTATTGGGGGATTCTCCATCTCTCATCCCGCCATCAGGGCAGATGCGGCAGGAATATTCAGGGCAGACGGCGTGCATCTGACACCTTTCGGTAATGATCTTTGGCTCAGCGATTTGCGACAGGTACTCGTGGACTTGGTAATGGCAGAGTAGGGGTGTTGGTTCCTCAGTTGTGGGATTCTTGGCAGCGAGGCCTTTACGGACCTCGGGTGGCGGTTTTAGGCCTTGGCAAGGTAGTCTTTAGTCTATCAACTGGTTGGGCGGGATGCTGGCATGCTCCCAGCCCATGTGGCGGCGCTTGCAGGGCCCGTTAAAGGGAAAATCGGGAGTTTCTGGCCCTAGAGCGGCGGCGTGTAGGTCGAACTCCCGGACCGAGGTTTGTGGGAGGGCATGCTGTGCAAGTGTGTGCTTTGCAGTCCCCTCCCACTGTACCTCTTCATCCTGCAGATCCTCAGCCACAGGGGCTGAGAGGGCTGCCTGCCAAGGCCTATGCCAAGTTTCCCACTTCTGAAGTTCAATAAAGTTGTGGCCAATTTAATCCCATACTCTGGTCTCATGTCTCATTCTTGGGGAAAGGGGTGGGCACCACAGACAGGGTTTCGCGCGCGTGTCCGCAAAAAGCAGTTGATGTTGCAAAATGAAAATCTAGTCTGAGCTGGAAGGTGCAGGAGATACAAGGTGGGGGCTTAGTTAGTAAAGGCAGCAGGGAACCATAGAGGGTCCAGGGTAAATGCTGCAAAATGGAGTTAGAAGAAATGCTGAGATGGTTCAAGGAGGAGCACAGACCCTCCAAGTGTCCCTATTTTCCAGTCCCCGTTTTAGAGAAGTTGTCCCAGTTTCTGATTTGATCCCCGAACGTCCCAGTTTTCCTTAGGACGTTCCTATTTTTATTGGAGAAATGTTGGAGGCTATGGAGTTGTCCGGTCCCTGAGCCATCTGAAGCCCTGTATAGGGAACCTTCTTAATGTTTTGTTACGTTTTTATATAGTTGGAAGCCTCCCAGAGTGGCTGGGGCAACCCAGTCAGATGGGTGGGGTATAAATAGTAAAATTATCATTATGGAATGGGACGTCCCTATTTGCATCAGAGAAATGTATGGGAACGGAGATAAATTGCTGGGCATTCATTCAGAGACACCTTCTTTAAACAAAATAAGTGACCGTGGTGCTGAAGGACATTACAGTGACACAGCGGGGTGCGGGGAAGAAGACGACAAGGTATTTGTGTGGTTCTGATGATGAATGGTGCAAGGGAAATGCATTCAAAAATTGGCTACACAAAGTCAACACAGTTATAGCAGAATGTCCTTCACACTACAAAACATTTTGGTTTAGACAAGCCTATCCAGTTATGTAGAATGTTGGCATGTGTTGTAATCAACATTTCTATTTTTAAAATGTTTTAAATTGATGTATTTAACGGCTTTTATCAATAATTTTATTTTTCAGTTAAATATGAGGGAAGAAAAGCAGCAAGAAGCCATTCAGAAAGCAAATAACTAGACATCTCACTTAAGGATTTGGATGGTGCTGTGTTCAAACCCCCCCCCCCAACTTGGATCTGATGCCTCCAACAAGGGAGACAGGAAATTCTTCAGCAAATACCTCACCACAAAAGAGGACAAAAGCTGACACAACTTTGCATGAAAATTTGCATATCCTGTTAGATGCAGATTTAGAAAGAATGGCTATAATTCAAATAGACATCAAATACATTTTACTATAGTGGGGAAGCCTGTGGTCAGGTGACCTGCTGTGGAGTTGTCCTTGAGCAACTTCAATGCTCCTGCTTTTCCTTCTCATGGCTCTTTATATATCACCTGTTGGACCAGATAGCCCTTCAACTTTTCAGAGAGCCCTTCAAGTGCAAGACTGTCATCTGTAAAGTAGCACACATAAGGTCATTCTCTGTACTGTACGTTTGTAGAAAAGTAGGGCATAATCAATGATGACAGATTAGCAGCAGTAGTGGCGGTGATAGCAGTAGAAGCTCTTCCTAACTCACTAGAAGGACAGATCCTGAAGCTGAGGCTCCAGTACTTTGGCCACCTCATGAGAAGAGAAGACTCCCTAGAAAAGACCCTGATGTTGGGAAAGATGGAGGGCACAAGGAGAAGGGGACGGCAGAGGATGAGATGATTGGACAGTGTTCTCGAAGCTACTAACATGAGTTTGGCCAAACTGCGAGAGGCAGTGAAGGATAGGCGTGCCTGGCGTGCTCTGGTCCATGGGGTCACGAAGAGTCGGACACGACTGAACGACTGAACAACAACATGCATACAGCTGTGCTGGTTTTGACCTATGAAGCCTTAAATGGCTCAGGACCGCAATACCTCAAGGACCGCCTCTTTCCATATGAACCTACCTGGACTCTGAGATCATCTTCTGAGGCCCTCCTTCGTGTGCCTCCTCCTCAAGAGGTCCGGAGGGTGGCAACAAGAGAACAGGGCCTTCTCTGCAGTGGCTCCCCATTTGTGGGAAGTTTGCCTGGAGCCTTCATTATACACCTTTAGGCTCCAGGCAAAAACGTTCCTTTTTAACCAGGCCTTTGGTTGATCTGATTTGCATCCTCTGCCCTTTTAAAATGTGGGGGTTTTTGGGGGGGGGTATTGGGTTGTTGTTTTTATTTTGATTATTTATTTGGGGGCTTTATCTTTTGATTTTATTCTGTGAACTGCCCTGAGAGCTCCGGGTATAGGGTAGTATATTACTACATTACTTCCATTTCATGCGGCTCAATGTGGTGCCTTCCATAGTTCCAGTTACAGGTAGATAGCCGTGTTGGTCTGTCATAGTCAAAACAAGATAAAAAATAAAAAAATTCCAGCCGCATGAAATAGAAGTCCATCAACCTCACCAAGAAACTTGCACAGGTACAGACCGATATATAAGGGTCTGGTGACTTCTGTTTCAGTGTATCTGAAGAAGTGTGCATGCACACGAAAGCTCATACCAAGAACAAACTTAGTTGGTCTCTAAGGTGCTACTGGAAGGAATTTTTTTTTTATTTTTTATCTTGTTTTGACTATGACAGACCAACACGGCTATCTACCATATGTTAGACTCACTCCAATTCCCAGGTGATGAGATATCATGTTCATGTTGATGATGCTGCAAAGCATTGCACCTACTAGGTGAAGACCAATGCTAAAGCAGATTCCCAGTGAAGAATCCACTTTACCGCCTGCTGTGCTTGTGAGTGACTGCTCCCCCTCCAGCAAGAAGTGTTTATGTATCTTCGGGGAGGGGTAGGAACCAGTCAGCTCTGAGAGATTAGAACTGATGGGTTGTACCTCTCTGTAAAGCATTTACCAGCAGAGGAGCTACTAGGAGCCGTATGTTTCTCCTATGATGCTCTAGGCTAGAGATATATACATTTGCCATTTTTACTGTTGCTATAGCTACTCCATCTAGGTTTGGAGTAAAGACAGCTACACAGAACAGCCTAAAGAGCTCTCCCTTGGAAACTGCATTGCAACTAAAGGTGCTTTAAAAAACGGCTGGAAAATGTATTGGAAACAAAACACCAGGTAAGTCTGCTTTTATATCCTATAACTGCCTTGGTTAACCTTTTTAATCTTTGCATGCACAGAGGCAAATTCTAAGCACATTTTAGGCATGCAAAAGCTTGCTATTTTGGCTCCCGCGAGAGTAAATGGTAATTGACAGAGCTGTAGATGGCTTTACTAATGAGACTACAAATGTATTTAGGAAGCAGCTGCCCTGGTGATATTATGAAAGAGAATGCAGCTGTTAAACTAGGATTCTATGGATGTGCAGGATAGCACCCTTCAATTGGCAACAGTGGTGGCTGATCCATTCAGCTGCTTTACTCTAGTTTTTAAGAGTAAGATTCTCAGCTTTGAAGTCTCATTGAATTTAGTTTATGACTTGCAGTACAGTACAAAAGCATGTCTACTCAGAAGTAAGTCCCACTGAGTTCAATGGGGCTTACTCCCAGGTAAGCAGCAATAGGATTGCAGCCTCACTCCTCAGTGGGTGATAGCCCGCTAAGCCATTATTAGAGCAGAGCCATTGCAATCAATGCACTTAAGTGTTTTTAGCAGGTCTACTCTTGAGTATGACTTATGCCGATTCTGTGTGTTTAGTATTGCATTCTTTACCTTACGATTAAGATGACATTCCTATGTACTAACTTACACCATGAGACATTTTATGGGATATTGTTTGAGTTTATTATGGCATGAACCACTTTAGTGTTTCTTGTTTGTAAATGAAAAAAAAAGAGCATGGAAACGTTTTTACTAAAGTACCTGGGAGTCATGTCCCATTGAATTAAGTGGGATTTACTTCTGAGTAGACATGCCTTGGCATGTACCTTTCTTTCAAGCCCTTTCTTCTGATTTTGCATTTCTAGGTTTATTTTAGCAGTGACTCTGGCCTTGCAAAGCATTCACTTTGGAAAAGGTGAGAGTTTCCCTCTTCTTCTATTTTATTTTTGTCTCAACACTGTTAAATGTGTGCACTTTAACAAACAAAAAAAAACCCCACAAACTTATATCATCTTATTTTTTTATCACCTTGTCTTCTATAAGGGTCCAGACAAGAGCAAATACAGGATGCTGAAGAAATTGCTGATGCCACAGTCCCAAAGGATAACATTAAAGACCAACTCACCACATTAAATATCTTCAGTGAGATGAACCAGAGTTATGAGAGCAGGAAACAGCTCAATAAGCCAATATTGCCTTTCATTGGTCTTACTGAAAGTAGGTAACAATGTCATTTGCCATCTTCATATGCTGCCAAAACAATCATTATATACTGCAGAGATGGCCTGTGGCCCTCGACATGTCATTAGATTCCAACTGGTCCCAGCCATCTGTATTTGCAGAAATAGCAGAGACAAGAAGTCTGGTATAGAGTTTTGAAATATATAGCCTTGGGCAAAGGAGGCCCAAGCTCAAATCCTTGCTCTGCCACAAAGCTTCCTGAGAATGCAATCCCAGATATGCTTACCTGGTGCTAAAACCCATTGTCTTCAATGGGGCTTCTTTCTACCTAAATGTTTTCAGGATTGCAGCCTAGGTGACCTTGAGCCAGTCACCAGCTTTAACCTATCTTAGCTCACAGGGTTCTTGTGAGACTAAACTGAGGGACACCTAAAGCTCCTTGCACGAAGGGTGGGATAAAAAAAATACAATAAATGCACATGTGTTCATTGGGAATCTGCTGTCAATTAACCCCAACCCTTGTGCCATTTATAATTTAATACTCAAATGTTCATGGGTGGCAATTCTGTGAAAATAATTTTATGGTGGTTCAAGCCGTTTTTATGCTGTTGTATATCTGAACAAGATTAATAATAATAATAATAATAATAATAATAATAATAATAATAATATATTTATACCCCACCCATCTGACTGGGTTTCCCCAGCCACTCTGGGCAGCTTCCAGGAAAACATTAAAAATACAATAAAATATCAGTCATTAAAAACTTCCCTAAACAGGACTGCCTTCAGATATCTTCTAAACGTCAGATAGTTGTTTATTTCCTTGACATCTGACGGGAGGGCATTCCACAGGGTGGGTGCCACCACAGAGAAGACCCTCTGCCTGGTTCCCTGTAACTTTTATTCTCGCAGTGAGGGGACCGCCAGAAGGCCCTCGCAGCTGGACCTCAGTATTCTATGGGGAAGTGTTGCAGTACCCAATCATTGAGCTATATTGAGTTATATCAGAAATAGTCTTTCTAGTCAAGGATAGTAGAAGAGCATGAGATGTTATTCTGCTATTAATGTCACATAAAAACAAGGCCATGTGCTTGTTAATTTTATTTCAGTTCATTGTGTTCCGCAAAACGATAACCCATCAGAAATCTGCAAATCCAGGACCAATCTTTGTTTCACAAACATTTGTTAGGGGATCATAAGAAAAATCTGACTTTCATTCTTTTTGGTAAATGTCTGTGGTGCTACTTAAAAAAAACCACATTTATTTACGTGATGAATGAGGTCTGCTTCTGGGAAAGTGGACTTATATGAAGTCCACAAGCTTCTTCAGCAGAGACATGCCAGGGGGTTGCTGCCTGGCCACTGAGTAATCCCTAGTAGTGTGCTTTTAATCCTTATCTAAACAAACTGGGCTTAACTGAGCAAACACTCTTAACAGGCAGCTAATTTTATTGTCCCCTCAAGGCCAATAAAAAATCAGACCTTTGGCAGCCAGGGAGACTTGGTGGAACAAGTGAGAAAGTAGGTTCAAAGCGGGTCTGTTTCTTAGTAAACCGTGGAATTATTCACTTCCAGGTAAAACGCTGAACCGGGATTGCTGTCAAAATGGAGGAACTTGCATCCTGGGCAGCTTCTGTGCATGCCCCCAACACTTCACTGGCAGATACTGTGAATATGATCAAAGAAAGAGGTAAGGAGACTGACTGAGAGACCTGAGTTTCTGTGGACAGCTAACCTGGGTTTAAATTTTTCCTATGCTGCTGTGTTAATGATGATGATAAAATATCTATATTAATTTAAGTTCTGAACCTTCTGATCTGTCCTTGGCAGCAACTGTGGCGTGTTCAAACATGGACAATGGATACGAAAGAGTTGCCATCTTTGTCGGTGTGCTTTCGGGAAACTGCACTGTCTATCTCCGCAAAACTGTGGTAAGATGAAACTTCAATCCATTGTTTTGCTAATTTGCTATATATTGATGGTCCTTCATCATTCTGACTTGTCACCAGGGAGCTTCCGTTTTATTTACCTTTCCAGAAGGATCCTAGTTTCTGAGAGCTTAGCAACAAAGTTTATTTCAATGTAGCCTCCTTTCTACAAGCTATTTGAAACACTTCCAAATAAAAAGTCACAACACACCATAACACTGGGGAACTTTCCCCCATTCTGAGTTTTAAAGTTTCCTATCCCTCTAGGGACCCAGGTGGCACTGTGGGTTAAACCACAGAGCCTAGGCTTGCTGATCAGAAGGTCGTTGGTTCGAATCCCTGCGACAGGGTGAGCTCCCGTTGCTCGGTCCCAGCTCCTGCCAACCTAGCAGTTCAAAAGCACATCAAAGTGCAAGTAGATAAATAGGTACCGCTGCAGCGGGAAGGTAAACGGCGTTTCCGTGCGCTGCTCTGGTTCGTCAGAAGCGGCTTTGTCATGCTGGCCACATGACCCGGAAGCTGTACGCCGGCTCCCTCGGCCAATAAAGCGAGATGAGCGCGCAACCCTAGAGTCGGTCACGACTGGACCTAATGGTCAGGGGTCCCTTTACCTTTACCTTTTATCCCTCTCTAGCTGAATATTTGATGGAAGCAGAAAATAAGGCTCAAAAGGTTTATTGCCAACAAAATATAGGCATGTAGAGCAATTTAAGGAAATGCATGGGTCCTGTTGGAGTAGTTCAAATTAAATTTTATCATAATGATCCCTTCTGGCCTCAGAAATCTATGAAAGCCAGTCAGTTATGTGTATCTGTTATTTAAATGTCTTATCTTAACAAAGTTCATTGAGCAATTAGGCTATATCAGGAACTAACACCACACTTGCTTGACTGCTAGTTATATGTAAAATATATGCCAACAGTGTGATCCTTACTGTTCTCAAACATGCATCCCCATCAAATAATGATTCTCCCAGTTCAATTAAGTGCATTGTAAGGAGCAGGAGTTTAACAGAAGATGTTATTTTGGGGAAGAACTTCCCCAGTTGAATTTCTGCCTGTCCTGCGACTGTTAAAAGTGCAGAAAGACTGTCTCCGGCATTAACTAGCTTGGGAATTTTAGTCCAGCACGTCCATTCTTAATGCCTTTATTCTGAAAGGCAGCCCCACTAATCAGAGAGTTCAGTATTTTTTTCTCCCTATAAATGGTTTAGGAAAGAGTATGGCTTTAAACTTAGAAGTTCCAGTTTGTGATCCTTGTAGGATATGTGATCCTTGTAGGTTTGGGGTATTAATCTGTTTATTTCCTTTACTTGTGAGAAAAGGGTTAAAAATAAAAGCCATTCTATTAACTTCCTTGTGGTTTGTATTTACATTTGATTATGCTGTGATTAATGCCTGCAAGAGCTGATAAGTTGGCTCACAAATGATTCTTCATGGTCCGCATTTGCACCTCTCAGCTGAGAATAGGATCTGTGATTGGCTTCCAACAGATGTTAGCTTTAGCTTAAGTACTTGCAAAGAAGCAGAGGAAATTGCACAATCTGTTGAAATTCTTCCGCAGAGAGATTCCCCCTGTTAACAAACTAACCATTTCTGTTTTGTTTCTCAGCTGCAAGCGAGGAAGAGGAATGGATCCATTTACTTTCAAATGGCCAAAGATTAAAGGAAACAATGGGATGCTTCTTCCTAGGCTGTTACTTTGCACTCTGTGGACTACTCTACCTGTTGTGAAAACTCTTTAAGACTGGTATTCATAACCTTGATTTGCCTTATGATGACGCCTGCCCTTCAGAAGAAGGAAGACTAAAAGCTAAAACAAAGGACACTTGACTGCTTTTCCTCCTGTTTAACAGGGTTTCTTTTTTAATATTTTAAAGCATATAAAGTACATACGCTATATATAAAATTTGTAGTGCCTGTTGTTTTAAACTCCCAGTTCTGCTTTCACAGTAAACTCAACAAACCTCACTTCTGCAATGTCCACAGAAAATTGCTCAAGAAGTAAAGAGGGGCTGATACTTAACATTTTTGTTTCCAGGGATCAGGAACCTGCAGCTCTCCAGATGCTGTTGGAGCCCAACAATATCTGGCAGGCCGTAGGTTTCCCATCCTGATGTCGGTCGCATTACTAAATCTGAAAAGGATATGCTGCTTTGACTCAGAAGGATCTGGACTGGTGGTTGCGCTAGGCCACAGGGGTTCCCAAGCTAAGGCCTGGGGGCTGGATGCCTTCTAAATCCAGCCCATGGACGGTCCGGGAATCAGCATTTGTGAAGTGCAAGCCCTACAGGGGCTAACAACTGCTTCAAAGATTAGCCCCAGTATTAAACTAGTGTTTGTTAATGAAAAAGCACTATAATGCATTAATGCCGATTTTTGTTAACTTCTGTTTAAATCTGATTTAAGCAGTTCTTTATTCTGGTGTTGACTCTTCCAGTGGAAGAAAAATGTATTTTCTATGGCTTAGGTGCTGCAAACAGTAAATGTTGTGTATATCCTGGAACTTTCTTTTCCTTGAAAGAAGAAAATGCATTGGGATTTTCTTTCCAATTTATGGAACATTAATGAACCAATCTATTTTCAGTACTAGTCGCGTTTGCATGTGTTCAATCGTATGTCAGTTCTGTCCCATTTCCCCATTAAATGAAATTTGAAACTCTGCAGGAAAACTTGCATTCTAATTGCATTTTGAGAGACATCGTTTTGAGCCGTGAATTGTGTCGGAACATTTGGGAAGTGCAAAAGCCAACAGGTAGCTGAATGTTTTAATCTGCAGGCTAATGGGGTCAGTTCCTATCAGCATCCACAGACTCCTCAAGCATCCTGAGTTAGGGCAAATTTGCATCACTGCTTTTGAAGGCTTCCTTCAAGCCATTCCAAACTGCCATTCCTTTTCCACACAGTATATCAGTCCAATGCACCAGCTAACCATAAACTCAAAATTCCATGCTAAGCATATTTATTTGGGATGCATGAGAAAATCCACATCATCCGTTCCTTGCAGGCAATTACCAATAAATGAGCAGTTTTGTCGTGTTTTAATATTGCCATTTGATTTTTCCTTTCATTTTAAACATCAGCCAGTGTGGGAACATGCATAGACATTTGGTGGCAGAGGGCTTAATTTGCTATCCTTGAGTAGCCTATAGAACACGTTGTTGCCTGTTTAGACCTTTTAACCATTCCCTAGAAATAAATTCACACATGACTCAGATATTTGGTTTGGGTTTTGGCAGAATTTAGGCCACAACTTTATAGATTACAATCAAGTGAGTGGTTGCATAGGCTCTGGTTCGACTAGCTCCCTGCACCCTTGAAGGCAGCGCTGTCCCAGAGCTCTGTCGTAGGTTAGCCAAGGGTGAACACCAGGGACAGCTGATGGCAGGAATGCCAGTCAGCCACCCTGATGTCCCCCGGGCTCTGGCATGGGCACAACCCCTTTCAGGATTTGCCCAAACCATTGAGTCCCTGGATTCCTTTACCGGACTACCCTTCGCATAGGAGTAGCCAGACCGTTCCGCCACCCCTACACTTGAACCAGAGCCTACCCGCAACCTTACAAGTTGTGACGATTTGCTACGCGGCAGGCGAAACCCAAGTGGCACCAGCCAATCAGCCAAATGGGGAAAATTCAGGTGACACACGACGGCATAGCAGGGTCAAGCGCAAGCCCTAAATATAGGGAGAGGTGGCCGGGTGTTCCGATGCGGCAGCCCCAAGAGGAAACTCCGGCGCACTTGCATGGGCTTAAATAGGTCCCTCATGCCCTTTCCTTGTGTCCCATTGGCCAGATTGCTCCTAGCATCGAGGGACCTACCAATAGGGTGTTGTGGCTATCCAAACGGTCCCCACCCACAACACTGGGTCTGGCTGCCAGGTCGCACTGCAACACGTGCCCTCTTTGAGGGAGTACCGGATTTGTTTAAAAGTTCTTTCTAATAAATGTGGCGAGATTTAACACAATCCTCCTAGTGTCTTTATATGTTGACAAGTTTTTAACTTTCCTTCCAAGTGGGTTTCAAATCATCTTGACTACGTGATGTCTGTCATGTGAGTTTGGTATTGAGCATTGCTCTATTGATTTTACTGAGTCAAAAATTATACTTGCTATAAGTATTTGTATCTGGTCAGAGGAAGCCTCTTTCCTTAGGAGCTGATAAATTGGCAGTTTCCCATTGTTATCAATACTTGCCTCGTTGGAATCCTGTAGTTAGGGAGTCTGGTCTTTTTTCTTTTTTTGTGTGCCATAAAAGTTAAAAGTCACAAAGGGGCTGATCCCATCATGCAACAATCAATATCACTAACAATTAGGTCCAGTATATGAACCCCCACCTCTGTGAGGGAGGACCCGATTTATCAATGTGAAATTCTCTTGTTTTTTTATAAACAGTCCTTCCCATAATCTGGAGAAAATACTCGTATATGATTTTTGGGCTATGTACAGTGAAACTCTTGAATTATATTAGATCCTCTCACTTGGACTTTACTTGAAATTTGTTTTTAAACTTCTGGTAGATGTATTTCTAAAAGGCAGACTTGAGCCTGTAATGTGCACAGTGTGTTTTGCATCTGTAGTTGACCTGTCAAGGAATTTCTTGTTTTGAGATTTACCTCAAGATAGCTGTCATTTTCCCTCTGACCACAGCCAGGCACATTGATATAATCTTTCCTTCCCTCTAGAAATTAGCCAAGTTACACTACTGTTGCCCTTTGTTGAGGGAAAAGCTATTGGTTTGCCCTGCAACCATTGTTTATAGGGAAGCAGACATCTTGGCACCCGTGTCACTAGTAGGCGCCTGGCTAGGCATGAATGCAGGAGGAGTAGCAGCAATAGAGGGAATAAATGAAATATTTAGAGTACATTGATTTAGTTCTCTTCTTCCCCACCCCACGATCAGTTTATAACACAATTAACGTGCCTTTGTTGTTTTATTTATTGCTTGCAGTCTGTGCACGGCTTCCCTCAAGGCTGCATTTCTGCTGTGAGGATATATCCTTTTATGAGCACTCAAAACAATATATTTTGTCCCTAGGGGAGGGAGGAAGAAAATGCAAGGGATGCTCACTAACAGCCTCATGGGGAAAGAATAGGCTCACTTATTTTGGGGAAGGAAAAAAAAAAACATTGTTACCTCATGAAGAGATACTGTGCCTCAAGAGCATCCCTTATGTGGAAATTGGTCCTGTTTTCAATGGGGCTTACTCCCAGGAAAGTATTGCAGCCTAATTTAGTCCTATCTGAACTGGTGACCAGCCCACCCACCCACCTTCTGCTGGAGGGGTCCACCAGGGTGGTACCCTGAGGATCCTTGCCCAGGAACCTCTCAAACCTGGGTTACAGGAGTTCGAGTGGATCTCTTATTGTCCACAAACACGCACGTGTACCCAAACAAAATCCTGAACACTAGAAAATTGGAAATTGCCCTGTACCCTTCCTGGCATGGTAAAGGTAAAGGGACCCCTGACCATTAAGTCCAGTCGTGGACGACTCTGGGGTAGCAGCGCTCATCTTGCTTTACTGGCTGAGGGAGCCAGCGTACAGCTTCCAGGTCATGTGGCCAGCATGACTAAGCCGCTTCTGGTGAACCAGAGCAGCGCACGGAAACGCCATTTACCCTTCCCGCCAGAGCGGTACCTATTTATCTACTTGCACTTTGACGTGCTTTCGAACTGCTAGGTTGGCAGGAGCAGGGACCAAGCAACGGGAGCTCACTCCATCGCGGGGATTCGAACTGCCGACCTTCAGATCAGCAAGCCCTAGGCTCTGTGGTTTAACCCACAGCACCACCCATGTCCCTTCCTGGCATGTTAGGTAAATGCTAAGTGCTACAACTTACTCTACAAGGGGATCACTACCTAGTTGAAAAGTGCAAAGTTCCTGAATGGAAACTCACAAGTTCAGGCACTGTATGCCTTTGGATTGAGACAAAGGTACTTATACTTGTAGAATATTGTTTAATTTGTAGGCTCAGTCAATGTGAGAAGCTTGTGTCCATATCAAAGGGATTGGAGACTACTTTTTTTGCAGTTATGTTTCTTGATTTTCCATAATTTTTAACAAATCGTCTCCAGATTGATACAAATTAATACAAATTTAATACAAATTTAAAAGCTGATTTCCCACCCACCCCAGATGTCCCCACTTTTTTACTCCCTCCATTGCTGCTCCCAGTACGTTAATAATAATAATATAATAATTTTTTATTTGTACCCCGCCCATCTGGCCGGGTCTCCCCAGCCACTCTGGGCGGCTTCCAACAAATCTTAAAATACATCAAAATCACAAGTTAAAAACTTCCCTAAACAGGGCTGCCTTCAGGTATTTTCTGTATGTAGGATAGTTGTTGATCCCTTTAACCTCTGCTGGGAGGGCGTTCCACAGGGTGGGCGCCACTACCGAGAAGGCCTTCTGCCTGGTTCCCTGTAGCTTTGCTTCTCGCAGTGAGGGAACCGCCAGAAGGCCCTCGGCGCTGGATCTCAGTGTCCGGGCTGAACGGTGGGGGTGGAGACGCTCCTTCAGGTATACAGGACCGAGGCCGTTTAGGGCTTTAAAGGTCAGCACCAACACTTTGAATTGTGCTCGGAAACGTACTGGGAGCCAATGTAGTTCTCTCAGGACCGGTGTTATGTGGTCCCAGCGGCCACTCCCAGTCACCAGTCTAGCTGCCGCATTCTGGATTAATTGTAGTTTCCGGGTCACATTCAAAGGTAGCCCAACGTAGAGCGCATTGCAGTAGTCCAAGCGGGAGATAACTAGAGCATGTACCACTCTGGCGAGACAGTCTGCGGGCAGGTAGGGTCTCAGCCTGCGTACCAGATGGAGCTGGTAGACAGCTGCCCTGGACACAGAATTAACCTGCGCCTCCATGGACAGCTGTGAGTCCAAAATGACTCCCAGGCTGCACACCTGGTCCTTCAGGGGCACAGTTACCCTATTCAGGACCAGGGAGTCCCCCACACCCGCTCGCACCCTGTCCCCCAAAAACAGTACTTCTGTCTTGTCAGGATTCAACCTCAATCTGTTAGCCGCCATCCATCCTCCAACCGCCTCCAGGCACTCACACAGGACCTTCACTGCCTTCACTGGTTCTGATTTGAAAGAGAGGTAGAGCTGGGTATCATCCGCATACTGATGAACACCCAGCCCAAACCCCCTGATGATCTCTCCCAGTGGCTTCATATAGATGTTAAAAAGCATGGGGGAGAGGACGGAACCCTGAGGCACCCCACAAGTGAGAGCCCAGGGGTCTGAACACTCATCCCCCACCACCACTTTCTGAACACGGCCCAGGAGGAAGGAGCGGAACCACTGTATAACAGTGGCCCCAGCTCCCAACCACTCTAGGCGGTCCAGTAGGATGTTATGGTCGATGGTGTCAAAGGCCGCTGAGAGATCCAGCAGGACTAGGAAACAGCTCTCACCTTTGTCCCTAGCCCGCCGGAGATCATCAACCAGCGCGACCAAGGCAGTTTCAGTCCCATGATGAGGCCTGAATCCAGATTGGAAGGGATCCAAATGGTCCGTATCCTCCAGGCGTGCCTGGAGTTGTTCAGCAACCACCCGCTCAATCACCTTGCCCAAGAATGGTAAATTTGAGACTGGGCGATAGTTGGCCATATTGGCCGGGTCTAAAGATGTTTTTTTAAGAAGCGGTTTAATGACCGCCTCTTTCAGTGGGTCTGGGAAGACTCCCTCACAGAGGGAAGCATTCACCACCCCGCGGAGCCCATCGCCCAGCCCTTCCCGGCTAGCTTTTATTAACCAGGATGGGCAAGGATCAAGAAGACAGGTGGTCGGTTTCACTCGTCCAAGCAGCCTGTCCACATCCTCGGAAGTAACAGATTGGAATTGATCCCATGAAACATGACTAGACAGGGCTCTAGCACTCTCCCGCCCCGGATCTGCTCCCACGGTGGAGTCTACCTCCTTCCGAATCTGAGCGACTTTATCTGCAAAAAACTTTGCAAAAGCATTGCAGGAGATCTTGGGGTCCCTACCAGACCCCGATGACGAAGGTGGTTCTGCTAGATTGCGAACCACCTGGAAGAGTCTCCTGCTGCTGTTTTCTGCAGATGCAATAGAAACGGTGAAGAAGGTCCTCTTCGCCGTCGCCATTGCCACTTGGTAGGCTCGAAGTTGAGCTCTAGCCCGTGTCCGGTCTGATTCAGAATTAGTTTTCCGCCACCGGCGCTCTAGCCGTCTCAGCGACTGTTTCATCGCCCTCAGCTCCGGGGAAAACCACGGGGCTGTCCGGGCTCCATGCAATCGGAGAGGGCGCTTCGGAGCCAGACAGTCAATAGCCCTGGTTAACTCCACATTCCAGCGGGCCACCAGGGAATCGGCTGAAAGGCCATCAACATGGGATAAAACATCCCCTACCACTCTCTGGAAACCATTTGGATCCATTAAGTGGCGGGGGCAGACCATCCGAATCGGTCCCACCTCCCGGCAGAGGGGAAGGGTCGCGGAGAAGTCTAGTTGCACTAGAAAGTGATCTGACCATGGCACTTCTTTTGTTTCGCTTTTACTTAGTGTCAGATCACCCACATCCATAGAGGTAAACACCAGGTCTAAGGCATGTCCTCGGCTATGAGTTGGGCCAAACTTATTCAGGGACAGCCCCATGGAGGCCATGCTTTCCACGAAGTCCCGAGCAGCCCCTTGTAAGGTCGTGTCGGCATGGATATTAAAATCTCCTAAGACAACCAAGCTAGGTGTCTCCAGGAGCACGTCCGCCACGACCTGAAGCAGCTCGGGCAGGGAATCCTTGGTGCAGCGGGGAGGTCGGTACACCAAAAGGAATCCTGTACTGCCCCTATTGCCCAACGATAACTTTTCCAACTATTGTTTCAAAATTCATTCATCCCTTCTCCCTGCACATCACCTGTACAAGTACCAGTTTCTGCTATGACTTTTATACATTATTATAACCTGTCCTCAAAACAGTCATTTATCAAAATCCTCTTTTACCTATTTATAATAATCATTGGTCAATTTTAAAACATTTCCCTTCAATACCTCTCTTGGGTAACGCTCTGCCTGGGGAAAAAAGTAGATTGGACATGGCCAAAAGAGCGAAAGTATGTAGTTAGTATTCTACACAAGATAGTGTTGTGGATTTGAAAGCAACCAAGCTTAAGCAAGGGTGTGGTCAGTAAAAAAGGTAAAAAGGTAAAGGACCCCTGGACGGTTAAGTCCAGTCAAAGGCGACTATGGGGTCGCGGCGCTCATCTCGCTTTCAGGCTGAGGGAGCTGGCGTTTGTCCACAGACAGCTTTCCGGGTCATGTGGCCAGCATGACTAAACTGCTTCTGGCGCAACGGAACACCGTGACGGAAACCAGAGTGCACGGAAACGCCATTTACCTCCCCACCAGAGTGGTACCTATTTATCTACTTGCACTGGCGTGCTTTCAAACTGCTATGTTGGCAGGAGCTGGGACAGAGCTCCCATTGTGGTTAGTATGTGTGTTGGACACAGTTGATGTTCTAGCAACAGGCACACCTTCTCCATAGTGATGGAAACCTCCATAGAACCTTCCTCTCTTTATTTCCCTTAAACAAATTGCTGCAGGTTTACCACACTTCCAGGTCTTTCACCCCCTTGCACTCCACTCAGGTGTATTTGCCAGCTCTGTCCACTTGTCTGCACTCCTGCCCTTTTATAGAGTCTCTGTTTTGAAATTTTCTTTGGGGAGCTTTTGCCAGGGTCCAGAGGCTTGTATTTTTGTCTCAGCATTTATTTTTAAATTGCAAGAATGAACATTCAAATGTACTTGCACCCCATTTCTTTTCGGCTGGTATACCCTTCATTTTTCTACATTCCCATTGGTATGTATGTGTGAAGTAATGAGGAAGCATGATAAATCTTGTTGCTTCCTCTAATATGGGACGCGGGTGTCTGGCGCTGTGGTCTAAACCACTGAGCCTCTTGGGCTTGCTGATCGGAAGGTCGGCGGTTTGAATCCCCATGACAGGGTGAGCTCCCATTGCTCTGTCCCAGCTCCTGCCAACCTAGCAGTTCGAAAGCACATCAAAGTGCAAGTAGATAAATAGGTACCGCTCCAGCGGGAAGGTAATCGGCGTTTCCGTGCACCCTGGCACTCGTCATGGTCCTCTGTGCACCAGTAGCGGTTTAGTCATGCTGGCCACATGACCCGGAAAACTATCTGTGGACAAACGCCTGTTCCCTCAGCCTGAAAGCGTAATGAGCGCCGCAACTCCATAGTCGCCTTTCACTGGACTTAACCATCCAGGGGTCCTTTACTTTGTTGTTGTTGTTGTTGTTGTTGTTTATGCATTGTAATTTGGGCATTGTTTACACAGAACTGATGAAGGTTTTCTTCTTCCCATGTGCCACTCGGATTGAGTTTGTATGGATGGTGACACTACTAGACTCATACAATATTTTTCTTCTATCGTCGTGTTCAGGACATTGTTTTATTCATCTGCCGAAGTACTCCGTGGCACATTCACCATCGACCTAACATGAACGTTTGTTGGCACTGGGATTTCGTTGTTACACCTATCCATTGCTAAATGGTTCTAGTATATAAACTGTATACATTCTGTTATACATACGATATATACATGGCTTCATTTATCAGTTGGCTTTCTTGACAGATTATTAGTTCCTCATAAGAGTTTTTGATGTAACTTTCATTCTATCTTCAGCCATTGTGTGGTGGTATTTTGGTTGTTCTCGGTTTATATTATCACCACCGTGATACTGTATGCTGTTTGTGTTTATACTGTGTGCACAGCCAAAGAATATGCGGACGTACAGAAAAATGGACAAATGGTGGATAAATGTGTAGATGAGAACAGAAAAGCCTCTGAGAATCTAAAAAAGCAACTCTTTTGGGTGCAAGAGGCATGTTCCTCCAGCTGTGCTCCAGCTATGTTCCTCAGCGTGATGGATCTCAGCTTCACAAGGAGCAGGTACTGCGGTATTTGTGCTGCACAGAGGTCACACCAAGGTGAGTAAAACCACACCCACCCTTAAAAAAACGTATGTCTCTCTGCATCCCAAGGGAAAGCATTAAGAGTCAAAGGAATCCAGGCAGACTCTTTGGCTAGGTCAGAATGTCTCCACTCTTATCTGTCTCCAGCTGCTCAGGAGTCAGATAAAAGGGAATGTCCCACTGCCATGTGGACCAAACCAGCTCCTTCTAACAAAACAGTGAGGAGTGTTTAGAGCAAACATGAAAGTTTGCTCTTCAGCTCCCTCCCAGCCTCTTTTATAGCCGATTCAGTTAAATGAGAGGTGTCACAGGAAGCTCAGCAACTGAAGCCGCAAATTCATTAAGCGTGGTCTCTCTTGCTAGGTAGGCAGGTTTAGGAGGAAGGGAGGCCGTAAGAGAAATATTTTACCAAGCACTTCACAGCTCCCTGAACTATAAGGCCTTTCACTCCTCCTGATTTACTGCAGAGCTAAAACAAATGGTACATCACGTGACTTGCCTTCCGCACTGGTACAATCCTGCAACAGCCCTCCCAGCCATGTGTAAGTCATTCATACATGATGGACACAGCATATGGCGGTGCTGTTTTACTGTATGCACTTTATCTGATTCACTAAACAATTCTGATAATCCTCATTTCCTATGGAGGTCACATGCCCTGCTTCAGAGAGGACAGGGGGGATGTTGTGGATGTAGTGTATCTTGATTTCAGGAAGGCTTTTGACAAAGTTCTCCTAGATATTCTGCAGGGAATATATATTTTCCTTGCTCCAACATAAACAGCATTATTCAGAATAGAGGTTTGCATGACCCACTAAGGAATATAATAGCACAATAAAACTCAAAACAGTAACAGTTAATTGCACACTTATTCAAAATCCAATTAAAACTATTTAATTAATGCAACAACATTGATGAAGTTGTTCCTGTGATACCAGCTTTTCAAAGACTGATAGTCATTTACACTCTCAGTGCCTGGCTGCCTCCATCTTGCCTCTTAGCTCTCCCCTAGGTATTCCCACAGGGGGCAGTATCACCTGCTTTGGGATCCACTGGTCTATTCTGATTCACAGCAGCTCTCTGGGGTTTCAAACCAATGAGTTTTTCCAGCCCTTCCAGCTCTTGGATTGAACCTTAGACATTCTGCATGCAAAACAGATGCTCTACCACTGAACTATGGGTTGCGTGTCGAGGTCCCCAAACCACCCCTCAAATAACTCACACCTCAGACAGTAATTTAGGTTTTGGTTTTTGGCATAATTTTGGCCACAACTTTATTGAAATACATGATATGTGAGTGGTTGCATAGGCATTGGTTTAGACTATCTGTCCCACTGGGGACAGAACTGACGACCGTCAGTAAAGGGAAAACACTTAGGGGAGAGAAAAAAGAGAGGTCGGGGGTCAGACCCAACGTCTCTCCCCAAATGCTCCCAGAGGCTCTTGCGTGGCCCTGGCCCCCGACCGGAGGATATGGACAAAAGCATGGCGAGCCCCTGGATTCCTTTAACGGAATTCCCCATGCAGCAGCAGCATTGGAGGGGCAGACACAGCCAATCTTTACCCCTCCACCAATGAACACAATAACCAATGCCTAACCGCCAACCTTACAAGTTGTGACTAATTGCTATGCAGTAGGCGAAAACCAGAAGGCAGCAGCCAATCAGCCAACTGGAAAAATTCCTACCAGGCCCCTGCCCCAACAGCAGACGACCCCATGACAGGCATAGCAAGGTCAACACAGAGGCCTAATAAAAGGGAGAGGAAGGGCAGGAGATCCGTTGCACGCAGCAAAGAGGAACATCACAGGGCGTGCCAAGGGTTATATACCCGCTGGGCTGTCCATCACAAATTGCAACAATTAAATCTCCTCAACAACAACCCAGGACCCAATCAGAGCTGTGGCCATCTATCCGATCCCGCCCAGCACCAGAGGGGTGATTTGCTGGCCCCCACCACGACACGTGCTCTCCATGAAGGAGAACACGCTCTCTTGCTGGACTTGAGATTCACTTTTTAAAATGGTAATAGCTCATTTTCAGCTGTATTAATGGATCATATGTTCAATTAGGAACTAGTTGTTTGCCAACATGTTTTTCAAGAGAAGGTGGAAAAAGACAACTGCCACTAACACCGTTCCCACCCACGATTTCTACCCACCACCCCAAACACCCTACTGTACTAGTATCAGTATGGTGGAACGCAGTGGGAGCAAGATATATTAGAACCAGCCGGCACCTAGATGCACCATAAAGTTGTATCCCAACTGAATTTATGCTTCTCTAAGGTCAAAGCCACAGTGCAAGATTTAAACATCTCAGAACATGCTTGCCATTTTTAGCCTCAAAAGGTTGCACATGAGCAAAGAGAAATTCTTTGGGGCACAGGCAGCCTGGAAGTTGCTCAAAATGATGGATTTTGCTGTGAAGGTACATTCTTCCTCAGGTTACAAGGTAGAAGATAAGCCCTGGACAGCTGAAAATGGACCTCCAAATGCAGCTTTGTTTTAAAATATTTTTCGCTGCTCTTATTTATAATGTTTTCTTTAATGTTGAAGTTTTCTATTATTATTATTATTATTATTATTATTATTATTATTATTATTTATACACTGCCCTATTCCCGGAGGTCTCAAGGCAGTTTACAAGCAAGATTTCTGCAGCTTTAATAACTAGGGTTTTTGTTGCATTGTTAATGTATTTTGCTTTCCTGCATATAAGCCAACTTGCTAGGTGTACATCCTGAAAGGTGGGGTAAGGATCTATTAAATAAATAAAATCTCCTTAGTTCAGGAGCATCTTTGTCCATAGACTGTTCTTGTAATTATATAGTTGCAGTTCAGTTTATGTAATCGGTTCATCTTTCTGACAGATCTCCTCTACTGTGATATCTTTTGTTTAGAACGCTACAGGAACCATTTCAGAGACATTACTGATGCACATTGCAAAGTCTATGGCATAAAATTCAGAAAGTGACATGAGACAGTCGGCTAGGAACACAAGAATTTAATTCATTTTCAAGGTTGTGGTGTGCGACTTTCACACCTCACACCCGCAGTTGCGAAAAATATTTATTGAAACCCGAAATATTTATTGAAATCCCTTGACATCTTGATACAGTTCAGACAGCTAATGAAAACACACAGCAAAAAGTGTCCTGCAATGACGTTTTTTTAAATAATTTTATTTGGTTCAGACTCTGGTATGAAAAGCAAGGAAGAGAAGGAAGCATCAGAAACTGGAGCTAGGGAACAGGATAGATGAAACACAAAAATCTGAAAGATTTGAGGGTTTGGGGGTTTTTTTAATGTAAGAAAAGAGCTACCTTGTAGATCATATTATATGCATTTTTTTTCTGGGTAGACTGCCAGTGTCAAGCCGTGTCAAGTGAGGCCAGAAGGTAGAGGAAGGAGGAATGAATGTAAATTTTACCTTTGTACAGCAGACTAGTTTCCAGCCATCTCTATCCTCCATCTAGCCAAGCAAGCAGGAGCATAGCTGTCAACTTTTGGATTTGAAAATAAGGGATCAGCAGCCTCACCTGTCCCGGGGACAGTCTATGGTTCTCGGGGACAGTCCATGCCGCGGTAATCCCCCCAGGCTACAAATTAATTTACACCAGGCTACACACCATCATCTTTCCCCACCTCAGGGTCTCTTTTCCAGGAAGTCTTCTCTTCTCATGAGATGCTTCAGGATCTGTCCTTCCGGTGAGCAGCCAGGGCCGATGTCCTTCAGAATGGATCAGTATGATCTTCTTGCAGTCCACGGGACTCCAGCACCACAATTCAAAAGCGTCAATTCTTCATTGGGGAATTGATCAGGTTCACTCTTTTGGCTCTCTGGCATCCATTAATGACTTATTATACAAACGTGTTGCAGACTTTGCATCCTTTAACACTCTTTTGGAAGGAGTGTATTTGTGGGCTGGGCCAGAGTGGTTGATTTTACATGCAAGCAAAGCACAAACAGTGCTGCTGTCTAATGACATCCTATTCTCTGTAACTATTGGTGAGCAACGCAGCCGAGCAACGCAGCTGAGGAGCCTCCCTGGCCAGCAGGGAGGGAGAGGAGCTGCTTCCTTTGAAATCCGGGAAATTTACGGGCTATCTAACAATCCGGGATAGCAGCGGGAAACGGCGCTGGAATAAGGGAGTTTCCCGCAAAAAAAGGAAAACAGCGAAAAACAGCACTGGAATAAGGGGATTTCCCGCCAAAAAAGGGAAGGTTCACAGCTATGCGCAGGAGGCAGTTAAAGGAGACATTTTAGCCGGCCAAAAGTTTGGAAGAAGGAATGTGGCTGGGGAAGAGGGGGTTAGTCCTGAGGGCCAGATAGGTGGGATTGGAGGGCCACAATTGGCCTCCAAACCCTGAGGATCCCCACCCCTGGTTTACTTAGGTAAAGGGACCCCTGACCATTAGGTCCAGTCGTGTCCGACTCTGGGGTTGCGGCGCTCATCTCACTTTATTGGCCAAGAGCTGGCGTACAGCTTCCAGGTCATGTGGCCAGCATGGCAAAGCCGCTTCTGGTGAACCAGAGCAGCGCACGGAAACGCCGTTTACCTTCCTGCCATAGCGGTTCCTATTTATCTACTTGCACTTTGACCTGCTTTCGGACTGCTAGGTGGGCAGGAGCTGGGACCGAGCAACGGGAGCTCACCCCGTTGCAGGGATTCGAACCGCCAACCTTCTGATCAGCAAGCCCTAGGCTCTGTGGTTTAACCCACAGCGCCACCTGCGTCCCCACTAAGTACAGTACTATCCCTAGTAAATACAGTTGGAAAGTACTGGTATTCCAAAGCGCCTCTTATTTTACATGGATGTCACTTTGACAACATTTTATAATCTACATATAGCTCGAGGAAACCAGAGAATCTGCTCTGTTAAAAAAAATGTAATATACTTTTTGGACACTAAGGTAAACAGAATCTACTATAAGAACATATGCTGTAATAATGCATAGCTGTATTAGCAACCCTTAGCCCAACCTACCTCCCAGACTTCTTGTGGCATAGAGCCCTAGCAGTTTGAAAGCACGTCAAAGTGCATGTAGATAAATAGGTACCACTCCGGCGGGAAGGTAAACGGCATTTCCGTGCGCTGCTCTGGCCAGAAGCGGCTTTGTCATGCTGGCCACATGACCCGGCCAGTAATGCGAGATGAGCGCCGCAACCCCAGAGTCGGACACGACTGGACCTAATGGTCAGGGGTCCCTTTACCTTACTGTACTTAGTAACTGTGTCTGGCAAATCACAACCTCCCAGGGCATTGTAGACTGTAGACTGGGATAGAATTTTCTATTTTAACTGTGCATAGAGCAGGCATAGGCAAACTCGGCCCTCCAGCTGTTTTGGGACTACAACTCCCATCATCCCTAGCTAACACGACCAGTGGTCAGGGATGATGGGAGTTGTAGTCCCAAAACATCTGGAGGGCTGAGTTTGCCTATGCCTGGCATAGAGCCATGTAGATTGGTGCAATAATATAAATGATAACAGCAGAAGCAGCAACAACAACAACAACTCCCTTTGGGAGAGATTTTGGCAACACTTCTTTTAAAAAGTGTTAGCCTGCACGCTTGTGCATTTACAAACACCAGCTTTGCTCGGATGCCAACCGCCATAACCATTTCTTGGATTCCAGATAACTTTATACAGAAATTAAATGTTCTCCATAACAAATATTAACAGTAAGTACTATACTGAGATTAAACACACTTTCATTTGGTTTTTTTTAAAGAGAAAGTTGTCATTTAGCCAAATTTGTATACTGCTTAATCATAAAAAAACCTTTAAGTGGTTTACGTAAAATATGCATTAAAAGGATCCAGAAAAGTCAACTGTTAGAAACAAGTTGGGCTGAGTCTCCAGCCCCCTTTTTTATTTATAAAGTAAAATTAAATATTAAAACACATGCCAAGTTTACATCTGGGTGGGCTTGCTGAAACAAAAGGTGCCAAAAGCAGTACAAGGAGTTTCAGAGGGCAGGTGTTGCCATGTTGAATAACCTGATTCCTTACAAAGAAATGTTGAAACAGTGATCACTGTTAAAATAGAATATTAAAAGTACATATGCTTATTTTCCTCTGTGAGATGTTCAGAACATAGCAAGCTGCCTTGTGCCAGATCCAACGGACAGCAGGGGTTTCCAAGAGATTTCTTTGACATCATCTGATGCCCTTTTAGCTTCTACTTGTGCACTTGGCTTCAAACATCAGCGATGGGAGTGCACAGGAGCCAGGATAAACATGTTCACAACCAAAACTAATAAGGGGATGGGGTGGGGTGAAATGAAATGAAATGAAATGAAATGAAATGTACTGTGCTGGTCCCATGGGTTACCCGAAAGGCAAGGTCCAAGTCCGGTCCGTGGTCAGAGGTGCAACGTAATGGCAGTCCATAATAACTGAAGCTGGGTGCAGGGCAGGGAGTCAGGCAAAGTCAGGAACAGGTAGGCAAGCAGGGAACCAGGGCGGGTCAGGAGCTCAGGCAGGAAAGCAGGACAGGTTTCAAGCAGGAACACCGGCAGGAACCAGCAATGTTGCTCCCGCAACTTGGGGCTGGGGCTGGGGCTGGGGCTGGCCGGCTTTTATCTGCCCCGAGGCATAGGGCGGCCCTGATCCTCAGGTGACTCGCCTCTCCTGGCTTGGAGGCAAGCACTCCTTCTGCGGGAACTCAGTTCCCTTCGCCTCTCTGCCCTGAGCCTCTGCAGCTCAGGAGAGGCTGGAGGGTTAACGGACCCAGAGGCAACCTCAGCTTCCCCTGACAGGGCTGGGAGTGGAGCACCTGCAGGCAATGGGTCTTCCACCCCATCAGGAGCCAGAGCAGACCCAGCAGATGCCTGCATCTGAGGATCCAGCACAGGTGAGGACCCTTCAGACTCAGGCCCTAGCCCCGGCTCTGCTGGTTCTGGAGGTGGGGAATCCTGTGCAGGCTGGGATTCCTTAGGTTCAGCATCTGAGTCTGAATCCCAGGCCATCACATGTGATAAGGGTTGGTCAAGATGTTCCCTTGGTTGGCATATGTTGCACAAAACATGGCATTGGTGTTATGTCAACCCAGATAATAGACCAGGGGTCAGCAAACTTTTTCAGCAGGGGGCCGGTCCACTGTCCCTAAGACCTTGTGGGGGGCCGGACTATATTTTGAAAATAAATAAATAAATGAATTCCTATGCCCCACAAATAACCCAGAGATGCATTTTAAATATAATAATAATAATAATAATAATAATAATAATTTATTATTTATACCCCGCCCATCTGGCTGGGTCTCTCCAGCCACTCTGGGCGGCTTCCAACAGAACATTAACATACAATAATCTATTAAACATTAAAAGCCTCCCTAAACAGGGCTGCTTTCAGATGTCTTCTAAAGGTCTGCTAGTTGTTGTTCTCTTTGACATCTGAAGGGAGGGTGTTCCACAGGGCGGGCGCCACTACTGAGAAGGCCCTCTGCCTGGTTCCCTGTAACTTGGCTTTTCGTAGTGAGGGAACCGCCAGAAGGCCCTCTGCGCTGGACCTCAGTGTCCGGGCAGAATGATGGGGGTGGAGACGCTCCTTCAGGTATACTGGACCGAGGTAGTTTAGGGCTTTAAAGGTCAGTACCAACACTTTGAATTGTGCTCGGAAACGTACTGGGACACATTCTACTCATGCTGATTCCCGGACTGTCTGCGGGCTGGATTTAGAAGGCGATTGGGCCGGATCCGACCCCTGGGCCTTAGTTTGCCTACTCATGTAATAGAAGATAGGAAATATTGGCTAGCTTGATTAACAGTTTTCTGTACCCCAAAGCCTTGCAGTACCTTACTTTTTCAATTTTCTTAGCAGAGGTGGATATTTATGCATTATGCCATGAAAGCTTTGCTTCATACAGCACTGGCATCCCCCCCCCCCACCCTTATCCTTGTGTTCTGAGTGCAGTTCACATCAAAGACATTTGGACAATGGCTCCTAATGAACTCCTTGTTTACAGTAAGAGCTACTGCTCAAGATCCTTTGCATGCCACATCTCTTTTTATAAGAAAGAACAGCACAAGGTTGCAAATGATGTTTATCAACTCTGCAATTAACACATTCTGATGTAAAACCAAAGGTCATTCATACTCTGTCCTTTGATTGAGCTTCATATGATGGGGGAAATCATATTCCAAGAGATCAAAGTTGGGAAAAGTTCATTTCCCCTTTCTTGCAGCTTGATTTGATCTTTGCAGTATTGTCTGACCAACCGTTTTTGCACAGAGGGCTCTCATATTTTGTCTTAATCAGTTCTGAAATGTTCAGTCATCATTCCAGATTGACTACATCAAAATAAAGGCACAAATATCATTCCTTCCCATTGAAATGAACTGTCGCACTCCAACATTGAAGACCCCATGTTGCAAATAACTTTGGCCTTTTGGAATCTAATCACTGATACCAAAGAAGGTCTGCAGTTAGTATCTGTTCAGCATCTTCTGTAGTGAAATCGGATGGGACAATTTCATTTAAATTCACTAACATTCTTATATTCCATTATTTTTCTTTCTGATGTCCGATGGACCCACAGATTAATAATAATAATAATAATAAATACATTTTATTTATACCCCGCCCTTCCCAGCCGAAACCGGGCTCAGGGCGGCTAACATCAATAAAATTACAATGAAGTATAAAAAAAAGAAAAACCCGTTAATTAAAATACAATTTAAAATGCTGCTTCATTTATCGCCCATAATCAAAACCATAAGGGGAGGAAACATCAGACTGAGTCCAACCTGAAGGCCAGGCGGAACAGCTCTGTTTTGCAGGCCCTGCGGAAAGATGTCAAATCCCGCAGGGCTCTGGTTTCTTGTGACAGAGTGTTCCACCAAGTTGGGGCCAGTACTGAAAAGGCCCTGGCCCTAGTTGAGACCAGCAAATGTCATAAGTTTCATGAATTACCCTGTTTCCCCTATTTTAAGACGTAGTCATAAAATAAGCCATAACAGGATTTTTTCGCATTTGCGAAATATAAGCCGTACCCTGAAAATAAGCCATAGTGATAGGCGCAGTTCTGGAGGGCGCCAAGGAAAACACGGGGCTGGGCTTACGTAATCAAAATAAGACATCCCCTCAAAATAAGCCATAGTGCATTTTCTTGAGGGAAAAAATATATAAGACGGTGTCTTAAAATAGGGGAAACACGGTAGACATATAAGATAAACAGTGCCTGGCATCTCTTGGTAGGATCAATCCCTGGCATCTCTTGGTAGGGCTGGGAAGTCCTGAAATCCTGAGGTAAATGGATAAATGATAAATCTGCAGCTTCCTATGTTCCAAACCTTCCTTAGAACTGACTTACTCGCCATATAATGAATGACGGTGCTTGAAATAGAAGCAGCAGGAACTTCCAACTTTGGAAGAATGGCAGACGAATATGCCGAACTAGCGAGACTGATGGAAAAAAATCTGAAACCAGCATGACTAACTGTTTGAAAAGGACTGGAGTAAATTTGTACAATATATGAAAGAACAATGTAAATATATGAAAACACTAGCGGACCCGGCCACGCATTGCTGTGGTTTTTGAAATGTTTTTGTAATGCTTAGGTCTAAATGTTGAGTTTAGGTTAGGTTAGATTATGTATAATATATACAGGCATGTAAAAAAGGGGGGGTTTCTGTGTCCAGGGAAACCCCAAAGGTGATCCAGCCCAACCCCAGGCAAGGCCACCTCAGTGCCAATCATTGTGGTGGGCGGAGGATTGATTTAAAATAGTTTGTTAGGTTATGATTTGATACCTGTTTATAAATATTCGAAGGAAGTTTTTAAAGTATGGAGATAAGGTAAACAGGGTGATTAAGAAATGCTAAGATAAAAGTGATTATATATGGAAGTCAGGGAGGGGGACGGGAGCAAAGATATATGTGATGACTGTGTCGACCACAGCAAACTATGGCGAATTCTTAAAGAAATGGGAGTGCCTGATCACCTCATCTGTCTCCTGAGAAATCTCTATGTGGGACAAGAAACTACAGTTAGAACTGGAGTGGATATGGAATAACTGATTGGTTCAAAATTGGGAAAGGAGTACGACAAGGCTGTATATTGTCTCCCTGCTTATTTAACTTATATGCAGAATTCATCATGTGAAAGGCTGGACTGGATGAATCCCAAGCCAGAATTAAGATTGCCGGAAGAAATATCAACAACCTCAGATATGCTGATGATACAACCTTGATGGCAGAAAGTGAGGAGGAATTAAAGAACCTTTTAATGAGGGTGAAAGAGGAGAGCGCAAAATATGGTCTGAAGCTCAACATCCAAAAAACTAAGATCATGGCCACTGGTCCCATCACCTCCTGGCAAATAGAAGGGGAAGAAATGGAGACAGTGAGAGATTTTACTTTCTTGGGTTCCATGTTCACTGCAGATGGTGACAGCACTCACGAAATTAGAAGACGCCTGCTTCTTGGGAGAAAAGCAATGACAAACCTAGACAGCATCTTAAAAAGCAAAGACATCACCTTGCCAACAAAGGTCCGTATAGTTAAAGCTATGGTTTTCCCAGTAGTGATGTATGGAAATGAGAGCTGGACCATAAAGAAGGCTGATCGCCAAAGAATTGATGCTTTTGAGTTATGGTGCTGGAGGAGACTCTTGAGCGTCCCATGGACTGCAAGAAGATCAAACCTATCCATTCTGAAGGAAATCAGCCCTGAGTGCTCACTGGAAGGACAGATCGTGAAGCTGAGGCTCCAATACTTTGGTCACCTCATGAGAAGAGAAGACTCCCTGGAAAAGACCCTGATGCTGGGAAAGATGGAGGGCAGAAGGAGAAGGGGTCGACAGAGGATGAGATGGTTGGACAGTGTTCTTGAAGCTACCAACATGAGTCTGACCAAACTGTGGGAGGCAGTGGAAGACAGGAGTGCCTGGCATGCTCTGGTCCATGGGGTTACGAAGAGTCGGACACGACTAAACGACTAAACAACAACAACAACAACAACAACAATAGAGAGTGAATACTTTTCTCCTTCTTTGGCAATCACTCGTAGTTGAGTAAGATTGTCTTCCATAAACACAGTTTTCAAATCAAATCAAAGTTTATTGCACTAGCCATTTGGCCATAGCACAAGTAAGAAGTCCCGGCGGTAGCCTGCCATTCTTATACATTTGCGAACATCAGGTATAAAATCATGGTAAATAAAACAGGTATGATAAAAACAATAGCAATTATGTAAACTATTGGAAAGTTTACAAGTCCAGGGCTAAAGGAGGTTAACCTATCGAGTGGCCCCAACTTGAGTTTGACCAAACTGCGGGAGGCAGTGGAAGACAGCAGTGCCTGGCATGCTCTGGTCCATGGGGTCACAAGAGTCGGGCACGACTAAACGACTAAACAACAACAACAAATATGTGATGAAGAAATTTTAAGGTAAAGGTAAAGGGACCCCTGACCATTAGGTCCAGTCATGTCTGACTCTGGGGTTGCGGCGCTCATCTCGCTTTATTGGCCGAGAGCCGGCGTACAGCTTCCAGGTCATGTCAAAGCCGCTTCTGGCGAACCAGAGCAGTGCACGGAAACGCCGTTTACCTTCCCGCCGGAGCGGTTCCTATTTATCTACTTGCACTTTGACATGCTTTCAAACTGCTAGGTGGGCAGGAGCTGGGACTGAGCAATGGGAGCTCACCCCATCGCAGGGATTCGAACCGCCGACCTTCTGATCAGCAAGCCCTAGGCTCTGTGGTTTAACCCACAGTGCCACCTGGGTCCTAAATTTTATTTGGTTGTTATAAAGGGGAAAAGGGGGAAAATAATAAATATTATATATTTTTTTAAAAAATGAATAATGGAACTCGTACATAATAAAATGGCCACCTGAGCACCCTGCAAGCCTGTGTTGCAATGAATTATGCCACCACAATTCAGAAGAGTGACAGAAGCTAGCAACACTTCAACCTGTGGACTGTTTATCCGCCCAAGGATGAAGTGCAGGGGCACAACCCTTCGCCCTTAAAGTAAGAGAAGAGCATCAGGAGGATGTTTTGCCACCTCACCTGTCAAAGAATAATAATAATAATAATAATTCTTTTATTTGTACCCCGCCCATCTGGCCGGGTCTCCCCAGCCACTCTGGGCGGCCAGGAATGCTGCTGTGATACAAGGCATAACCGCCAACTCAAAAAACATTTTCCTTACTATGAAGTACCTGGATAACTACAGTATGGATCTTATGGATCTAATTTTATCGGTTTATGTCGGTAGCAGGATTATTGCTGCAATAAACACTAAATGAGCCTTCTATAAATGTTTCAGCTGCCACATCAGTCATGCCAATAATAAAAAAAACCTTTGCAATCAACTAATAAAACATGTCAGCTCTCCACTTTGATGCTTTCCTGACCTTCAATTTTCCCTATAAAATGGTATTAAAAACAGATTTGTTGTCCTATATTTCAACAGCAGGTGAAGTAACCAAGATAACACTTTTAAAGGATGTAGAGGTGAAAAATTCAATGTAAATATTGTGATACCAACAGCGTTTATAGAAAGCAAAGCTGAATTTCAATTTCCAGGATAGTATTTAAGTAGCTCAAATGGGTTTTTTGGTGGCGCTTGTTGCTGTTAGTCTCATGTGGCAAACATAGACTTTTATAGCCCTCATTTTGCATCTTCGAGATTAGCATGGCAGGTCATTGTGAGCAGGCAGAGAGTGAAAATTAGGGAGAAACTTGTATCTTTGTAAAATATTTTGTGTGGTGTTCACAGCATCCTGATAGATTTGGCACACTCCAAGTTTCTACTTAATGTTGTACACTACAGCATCTACATATATAAATATGATAAGGAGAAGAACAGAAATTGCACAGAAAAAAAGAGGAGCAAGAAGAAAAAGATGCGAGAAGATGAGCAACCATTTAAGTAAAGGTAAAGGGGATGCGGGTGGCACTGTGGGTTAAACCACTGAGACTAGGGCTTGCTGATCAGAAGGTCGGCGGTTCGAATCCCCGCGACGGGGTGAGCTCCCATTGCTCGGTCCCAGCTCCTGCCAACCTAGCAGTTCAAAAGCACATCAAAGTGCAAATAGATAAATAGGTACCGCTCCAGCGGGAAGGTAAATGGCGTTTCCGTGAACTGCTCTTGTTTGCCAGAAGATGCTTAGTCATGCTGGCCACATGACCCAGAAGTTGTATGCCTGCTCCCTCGGCCAATAAAGCGAGATGAGCGCCGCAACCCCAGAGTCATCCACGACTGGACCTAATGGTCAGGGGTCCCATTACCTTTACCCTTAAAGGACCCCTGGATGGTTAAGTTCAGTCAAAGGCGACTATGGGGTTGCAGCGCTCATCTCGCTTTCAGACCGAGGGAGCTGGCGTTCGTCCATAGACAGCTTTCTGGGTGATGTAGCCACCATGACTAAACCACTTCTGGTGCAACAGAACACCACAATGGAGCACACGGAAATGCCGTTTACCTTCCCGCCGCAGTGGTACTTATTTATCTACTTGCACTGGTGTGCTTTCAAACTGCTAGGTGGGCAGGAGCTGGGACAGAGCAACGGGAGCTCACCCCGTCGCAGGGATTCGAACCGCCAACCTTCTGATTGGCAAGCCCAAGAGACTCAGTGGTTTAGACCACAGCGCCAGCCACATCCGCATCATCTGAGATAAGGCTAAACCTACTACACTAAAGATTGCCCACAGAGTTATAAGCATGATCTAGGGAGTCCTTGAAGCTGGGAAGAGAACACCTATTCACCTTGCCTTTTGAAAGTGTGGCTGCAGAATTAATAGTAGTCAATGGCACCAAGGAATCAAGATTTGATTATGAGCAGGGGTGATATATGCACAGATGAGGAGCAGCAAAGATTTTGGTGTCCCAACCAAAAGGGGAGTAGATCCAAGACAGATAGAGAGCATTCCAATGTACCAGAAATCTTCAAGGGAATACTATAAACATAACTATGTTGTTGTGCAATTTTAAAAGTAACAAATAGGATGTGTTTGCTGCTTTCACAAAATCCATTTATCAATGTGTCTAATGTGCATTGATTTTTCCTTCTTTTTCAGTAGCATCAGTGCATGTTTGCCATGCAGAAGAAAAAGGGGGCATAATCTGATATGTAGTACTCAATCCCCCGAATGTTTAATACATCACTACACAACATCTCCCTCTTACTACAGGACGAAAGCCCCCAAGTCACATATTCAGCCGGCAGATTCTGTGCTGCCATGATAGATACTCGTAGAAGGATGGTCTATGCTACAAATCAGTCCTAAAATGAAGGCCCATATTGTTAGATCTGTATCATTGAAGCCCCACCCCATATAGCTGTTTTAACTGGTCTTTTTAAATTCTTCTTATTAGTTTTTATTCACCCATTATTCCTGCTTAATCAAATATTCCATGTATATGTTTTAATCTATGGTTGGTCCTTGCTCTCATTTATTTAATAATTATTCGCTTAGATTCATACTGTTATGCTATTTATTTAGATGTTTTGCTTATGCTGGTCTGTGACCGAATAAAGTAAATTCATTCATTCATTCAATACATTATTATCCTCATGACTGTAGGAGACGACAAACGTGTTGTCATTTAAATTTCACAGATCTGCCCACACAGGGATGAGAACACGTTCTGAACATGTAAGGAGAATTTGATACCTGCAAATAAAAGGAAAACATTAGCATTGCCAAAGGTTAATTCTTCATAGCCAAACATTTTATGGGTTCCGCAGAGGTAGATGTTAATAGCACTAAACAGGTGTTTACAGTATTTGTAGACCAAAGTGCAGACACAGTAGGCAGATCACATTTTGACTCCCATCTGCAGTATTATCCTGTTATACACATAGTATGTTGTCATGTCTGTTTTTAAATTTTCTTTGTCACTTCCTTCCAGAAAAAAAAATGTCACCTCAGCCTTTTGTTTTCTGCTATTCTTGGTACTTTTGCCGCCCTCAGAAGTGCAGGGAATCATGGCCCCCAGGAGAGAGCTTTCTCTGTGGCAAGCAGTAAATTGTGGTACAGATGGACCCAGACACTCAAATGAACCCATCACCAGTATTTTAATCTCTACTGGTCCATTCACACATTGCGGGTGGCGCTGTGGGTTGAACCACAGAGCCTAGGGCTTGCCGATCAGAAGGTTGGTGGTTCGAATCCCCGTGACAGGGTGAGCTCCCGTTGCTCGGTCCCTGCTCCTGCCCACCTAGCAGTTCGAAAGCACGGCAAAGTGCAAGTAGATAAATAGGTACCACTCCGGAGGGAAGGTAAACGGCATTTCCGTGCGCTGCTCTGGTTCACCAGAAGCGGCTTAGTCATGCTGGCCACATGACCTGGAAGCTGTACGCCGGCTCCCTCGGCCAATAAAGCGAGATGAGCGCCGCAACCCCTGAGTCGTCCGCAAGTGGACCTAATGGTCAGGGGTCCCTTTACCTTTACCTTTACAGATGGGCCCAGACACTCAAATGAAGCCATCACCTTATGTCTTCATAAACATAATAAAATTAAGTGAGTTCACTTATCCCTTATGACCAAGTATTTTGATCTCTACTGGTCCATTCACACATTGCTATGTGATTTTGTTATATGTTTGGAAGGCCTTTCAATTTTATCCTAGCCCTACCACTAAGAGTTTATACAGTACAAGCACACATGGGGAAACACACAGTAGGTTTGAGTAAGAGAAAGTATCTGAATCAAAATTATGAACTATTCATTGCGGTTGAAAGGGGATTTGAACCTGGGTCTCACCAGTCTAAGCCCACCAAGGCAACCAATACACTCTCAATGAATTATATAACTTTGTGTTAAAAACAATTAAGACTGTAATCCTATTCATAGAATCATAGAATCATAGAGTTGGAAGAGACCACAAGGGCCATCCAGTCCAACCCCCTGCCAAGCAGGAAACACCATCAAAGCATTCCTGACAGGTGGCTGTCAAGCCTCTGCTTAAAGACCTCCAAAGAAGGAGACTCCACCACACTCCTTGGCAGCAAATTCCACTGTCGAACAGCTCTTACTGTCAGGAAGTTCTTTCTAATGTTTAGGTGGAATCTTCTTTCTTGTAGTTTGAATCCATTGCTCCGTGTCCGCTTCTCTGGAGCAGCAGAAAACAACCTTTCTCCCTCCTCTATATGATATCCTTTTATATATTTGAACATGGCTATCATATCACCCCTTAACCTTCTCTTCTCCAGGCTAAACATACCCAGCTCCCTAAGCCGTTCCTCATAAGGCATCGTTTCCAGGCCTTTGACCATTTTGGTTGCCCTCCTCTGGACACATTCCAGCTTGTCAGTATCCTTCTTGAACTGTGGTGCCCAGAACTGGACACAGTATTCCAGGTGAGGTCTGACCAGAGCGGAATACAGTGGTACTATTACTTCCCTTGATCTAGATGCTATGCTCCTATTGATGCAGCCCAGAATTGCATTGGCTTTTTTAGCTGCTGCATCACACTGTTGATTCATGTCGAGTTTGTGGTCTACCAAGACTCCTAGATCCTTTTCACATGTACTGCTCTCAAGCCAGGTGTCACCCATCCTGTAATCAACCAACTTTTTTCCCTAGCAAAGATGCACATGACTGTGCCAGAAATCTTGATACATGTTCATAGGCTACAGCAATGAGAGTCTTGTGCAATTTTTCAGTACACCTGGAAACGACCGTAACACAGAGCTCAGTAATGATAAAGCAATCTTCTGTAATACAATAGTTTAAAAAAAACAACCATAAAATATAAAATCATTGGCCTCCTAAACTGCAGCTAATGCCATTTTAGTTGAAGTTTCAAAAATTGCAAGATTAAGATAAATTTGGTCAATGCCACTGCCACAGACTGCTTGAAGCTATGGATGAATTGAATGAAGATTGAGATTGGGATCTACATTTGTAATTCACCCAAAGGACCAAATATTTTCTCAAGAAATAACACCTTGTGGAGGTGGTCACCTATAACAGGGGATAACTACAAATGAAGTCAGGTTAATGCATTTGAGCAGCTAGCAATAACTTCGAGAATAAGGCTGCAATCCTATAGACACTTACCTGGGAATAAGCCCAATTAAATTCAGCTATATTTGCTTCTGCCTATTGCAATATAACTCTTAGACCAACTGTGTTAGTACAATATGTTATTTCCCCCTCATTATGTGTACAAGTTGCTGATATGCGCTGAATTTGTATTGAATAATGGAGCTTAAGTGCCAATCGCACCTATTGTAGCTGTCTGCCTTACATGGGAACTGGACCTGACAATTTTGTTAGCAAGTTCTGGATTTTGAAATTGGGGGGTGATGCATTATTTTAGAAGTGACATGCCGGATGACAACCAATGGTCAATTTCAGAAAACCTTTTTACTGCAGAATTAATTTTTGAGTTGCAGATGAAGTAGGAAATAGAGTCGACATCTTTTAAAAAGGCAGTGCCTCTCTGCCTTTAACTCTCTTTGGTAGACAAAAATCCAAAGATGAAACTTTTCCCAAGATGGGGGTGCCGAGGGATAAAGCTGTACCTGCTACTTTCTGCCTTCAGTGAAGCTGCTTTAAGGACATTTCTGTCCATTAAAAGGTAGGTAGCCGTGTTGATCTGACACAGTCAAAATATATATAAAAAAAATTAAAAAATTGTCCAGTAGCACCTTAGAGACCAACTAAGTTTGTCTTAGTTGCCAGTAGGAGAACACTTCAATCTCCCAGGACATTCAATACAGGATCTCAAAGCAGCTGTCTTATTACAAAAGCATTTCAGAAACAGACTTGAAAGAGAAGTTGCTGAATTACAACTTATCACTAAACTGAAAACTATGGAGATACCTGGTCTTAATAGATATATTGGATTCCTGTCTCATTACATATGCTAATCATCTGTATACTATCCCTTGCTTTTTCCTGTAGGACTAATTGCAGTCGTTAACAGTCATCAACAGGTTTACTATACCCATTGAGTCAATCACCCATCTCCTATTACCCTCCTGAGAAAAACCCCACCCCACCCTCCCACTGTATATAAGGGTCTGGTGACTTCTGTTTCAGTGTATCTGAAGAAGTGTGCATGCACACGAAAGCTTATATACCAAGAACAAACTTAGTTGGTCTATATGTAAGCTGCTATTGTATTGGGCTGGGTACTCTTGGCAGTTGAAACTGGGTTCAATGCATCTCATATGGAGCCAGTGTGGTGTAGTGGTTAAGAGCGGTAGACTTGTAATCTGATGAACCGGGTTCGTGTCGCCGCTCCTCCACATGCAGCTGCTGGGTGACCTTGGGCTAGTCACACTTCTTTGAAGTCTCTCAGCCCCACTCACCTCATAGAGTGTTTGTTGTGGGGGAGGAAGGGAAAGGAGAATGTTAGCCGCTTTGAGACTCCTTAGGGTAGTGATAAAGCGGGATATCAAATCCAAACTCCTCCTCCTCCTCCTCCTCCTCCTCCTCCTCCTCCTCCTCTTCTTCCTCTTCTTCTTCTTCTTCTTCTTCTTCTTCTTCTTCTTCTTCTTCATATGTGTATGCTTTTCATGTCACCCACACAAGATTGTCTTCTTCCAAGGTCTAGAATCATAGAGTTGGAAGAGACCACAAGGGCCATCCAGTCTAACCCCCTGCCAAAGCATTCCTGACAGGTGACTGTCAAGCCTCTGCTTAAAGACCTCCAAAGAAGGAGACTCCACCACACTCCTTGGCAGCAAATTCCACTGTCAAACAGCTTACTGTCAGGAAGTTCTTTCTAATGTTTAGGTGGAATCTTCTTTCTTGTAGTTTGAATCCATTGCTCCGTGTCCGCTCCTCTGGAGCAGCAGAAAACAACCTTTCTCCCTCCTCTATATGACATCCTTTTATATATTTGAACATGGCTATCATATCACCCCTTAACCTTCCCTATTTTTAGGCCTCTGCGTTGGCCTTGCTATGCCTGTCATGGTCGTCTGCTTTTGGGGCAGGGGCCTGGTAGGAATTTTTTCCATTTGGCTGCTTGGCTGGTGCCATCTGGTTTTCGCCTATTGCATAGCAATTAGTCACAACTTGTAAGGTTGGCAGTTAGGCATTGGTTATTGTGTTCATTGGTGGAGGGGTAAAGATTGGCTGTGTCTGCCCCTTCAATGCTGCTGCTGTGCAGGGAATTCCATTAAAGGCATCCAGGGGCTCACCATGCTTTTGTCTGTATCCCCCGGTCAGGGCCCCGGGCCACGCAAGAGCCCCTGGGAGCATTTAGGGAGAGGCGAGGGTCAGACCCCCGGCTCCCATTCTCTCCCCAAAGTGTTTTTCCCTTTACTGACAAATGTCAGTTCTGTCCCCAGCGGGACAGGTAGTCGGAACCAATGCCTAAGCAACCACTCACATATTTTGTATTTTAATAAAGTTGTGGCCAAAATCATGCCAAAAACCTTAAACTTAAATTTCTGTCTGAAGTGTGAGTTATTTGAGGGGTGGTTGGGGGGTCCTTGACATGCAAAATGAAATTCTTCAGCTTTCACGAGAGAGTGTTCTTTAGGCTGCCCTCTTTATTGTCCTTGTGGCCTCCAGACATTGTCAAACTCATCCCGCTCTCTCCATAGCATCTGATAATGTAGGAGGGAAAGAAGCATCTGAGAGGGCTGTGTTTCCTGGACATCTCAGACAGGGGGCTGCAAAGTTCAGGAAATGAGCTTGGTCTGCTAGCTATTTCAAAATAGCCTTCATATGATGAAGGATTTATGTTGCCCACCCCCACCCCTTCAAATAAAAAGTACAGAGGGATGCATTTCATTGCTGCTCTCAAGCTCCTTGCACCGAAGCAAAGGACTGCTATTGTCATAGTTGCGTGATCTGTTGGTGTCGCGTAGAGACCGTCTCAAAAGTAAGTAAGGTGTTTTTGCTTGACCTGCTCTCTGTATCATACATTTCATTGATGTACGCAGTCAAAGGAGAGGTGCACACTAGAATGAATACATTGTTTTAGTTCTTATTCATAAATGTAAGTCAGGGAAAGATGCCCAGTTTGACACCATTCTGATAAAGCTTAGTACAGTTGGCATAGAAGAGATATTTTAGGATTACCAGTATGTCCCTTACTGAAGCCAGCGGACAATATATCTCAGTCTGTCCCTGAGACCAATAAGCCACGCAGTTAAATGAGTCACACTGCTAACATCTATACAGTTTTGCGCTTTATTTCTGCAAACTATTTCACGGATTGTTCGCTATAGATGTGGCATCAAACAAAAGAGAGAATGCTGCCTTTATCAGATATTTGTGTCCTCTGGTTATAGCATTCTATCTATTTGTCTACCAAGGAATCCAAAAGGTCAACTCGAACCACATCTCCTTGCAGGTCAAAGCCGATTGGGGTGTGTACATCACATTGTGTCTCTCATTCATTTGCAGCTGAACATGTGAGCAACCTGGAGATGAGGTGACAGGAAAGCATTTGTGATGGTTGTTTCATAAACACACCAGTTGGCACTGCAGACATCCAGTTAAGAACACATGTGTATGAACAACCCTAAAGTTGTACAGTCCTACCTTGGAAGTCGAACAGAATCCGTTCCGGAAAGCGGGTTCTCCTTCATGGAGAGCACGTGTTGCGGTGGGGGCTAATATGTCACCCCACTGTTGCTGGGTGGGTTAGGATAGATGACCATGGCAGATGATTGGGCCCTGCGGGTTGCTGGGGAGAATGTTATGTAGCAATTTTTGATGGACAGCTCAGAGGTTATATATTCCCAGTGCAGGCAGCATGCGGCCCTCTTTGCTGCGTGCATCGGATCACCTGCCCTCCCTCCCTTTATTTAGGCTTGCGCGTTGACCTTGCTATGCCTGTCATGGGGTCGTCTGCTTTTGGGGCAGGGACCTGGTAGGAATTTTTTCCATCTGGCTTATTGGCTGTTGCCATTTGGTTTTCGCCTACTGCATAGCAATTAGTCACAACTTGTAAGGTTGCGGTTAGGCATTGGTTATGAATTTGGTTGGTGGAGGGGATGTGGTTGGCTGTGCCTGCCCCTCCAATGCTGCTGCGCGGGGAAATCCGTTAAAGGGATCCAGGGGCTCATCATGCTTTTGTCCGTATCCCCCGGTCGGGGGCCAGGGCCACGCAAGAGCCCCTGGGAACATTTGGGGAGAGGCGAGGGCCCGGGCCCCTGACCCCCATTCTCTCCCCAAAGTGTTTTCCCTTTACTGACTTCCGCTAACCGGCCGGATGTCAGTCTGCCCCCAAGAGGGGGCAGCTAGTTGGAACCAATGCCTAAGTAACCACTCATATTTTTTGTATTTTAATACGAAAACCTTAAACTTAAATTACTGTGTGTAGTGTGAGTTATTTAGGGGGGTGGTTTGGGGACCTCGACACGCAAGTATACCTGCAAAAATCAACCCTATGTCACTTCATTAGTCATTGCATTTGTCTAAGGCTGGAAAAATGCTTCAGATGTCTACGAACCAACATCAAATTATTATGCATAAGGCTAGATGCATCCTGGGGGGAAAGCATATTCAAATTCTCAGACTCAAGCATCAATATTTTAGGGGCTGCAGTGACCTAGGGTTTAGTTCTATTTTTTGTCTCCAGCTGGAAAACCTGTTCCATCAGTTAAAAAAAAAACGGGGAGAGGTATCTCAGGAATACCTTCCTGGTACTCCATCCTTGCATGTAGAGTGTGCTCATTAAATCTGAACACACATAAATGTCTTCTCAGAGCCTTATGTAGGTTTTCATGAATGCTTGTTGATTTTAATGCAGGCTCTGAATAAGCCTTTTACTCCCGCTGATATACCAAAACAGAGAATGTGTTTCAGGTTTACTTGGTTTAAGAAAGCAAGTAAAATCACATGGTTATATACAGTACAGCAGGCATGTCCAACAGGTAGATCGTGATCTACCAGTAGATCACCGGACATCTGTGGTAGATCACCGGTAGATCAGTGGCTCCCCCCAAAGAAGCTAAAAAGCTCAACAACTTTGTTGCCAGTTTTTAACTCTGTGAGCAGATCGCAGTCTCTTGGAAGTTGGCCACCCCTGCAGTACAGTATATACAGGAAAAGAATATGAAATCTTTGCAGCTACAGAATGCAGCATTTATTCATTGCACTGTGTTCATGTGTCTCCCATTAAGACACACTTTTCCGTATCTTTCCTTGTCAATCTTCCTAACAGCAGTAAGTCTGTTGTTTGTTTTTAAGAGGATTTGTCGCACAATTGAACCACTTTAATTGTGCAACCCTAAATTTCCAGTAAGCATTTGCATCCCTCCCACAAAATTGGGACAGTCTAGACGCACTCATAGCTCAGTCTCCACAACTGCACCAACTCCCTGGGTACATAAAATATATCTGTCCCTTAAAAGTATATATACCAGAAGAAAGCATATGGGGAAGGACAAGATCTGGTCCACCATCTGGTCAAGAAAGAATGAGGGGAAGATCTGATCCAGTTTTGCTGTTTATATATACACGTGTAATGCAAGCTGTGAAACTGTGTTAACATGTGGGTGAGGAACCTGCTCTGACCACTATTAAGAATGAGATATATCTGTTTTTATTCCCATAAGGCTGCCTATGCAAAGTTACCATGGAGTCATCTCTGCTGAACAGAGTAGGGTTTTCTTCCAAGTTCCTCTGCTTTAAGCATGACAGAGCTTTCGTCATCAGCTCTTAATCGCTGGCCTTTATTGAGGAATAGAATGGCACAGGCTTGTTGTTCTGTTACAGCAGAAGCAAACAATTCCTGCGGAAAAGAGAATCACTGGAGTGCATTTCAGAGCATGACCTTATAAAAGTGGTCACCAGCTTCACCTCGACGCTGAATTGTCTCAAGGGATTAAGCATAGCAATGCTACACATGCCACGGAACACAATACAGCTGTCAGCTGTATGAGAAGAAAATCCCCCTCTTCTTCTCATGTTATGAGAAGTCTCGGGTTATGTCACAGGAACGTTATATCCAAAGAAAAGATTTCAGTTCCATATGTCTTTCCAAGACAATACATTCATGAACATAATCATTCAAAATGACCCCGGTCACAGGAGTGCGTAGCATTTAAAACACTCTAGTCCAGCGTTTCTCAACCGCTGTTCCGCGGCACACTACTGTGCCGCGAGATGTTGCCTGGTGTGCCGTGGGGAAAATTCCCCCAATTGAAACCCGGGCCAATCGCGCACCAGCAGGGAGGGAGGGAGGGCGAAAGACAGACACGTGCATTTGCGTTCTCTCTTTCCCCCTCAGCATACACAAAAGGAATAGGCAGGCGGCGCGCGCAACGCCAGCCAATCGAAGCCGGGGCACTTGCGACGTCGCCGGGCCCTGATTGGCGGAGGGGTGAGGAAAGAGAACGGGACTCAGAACAGAAGCCGAGCGGAGAAGAACATAATGAGGAGGGGAGGGGAGGGAGAGAGAAGGGAGCCTGCGAGTTCCATCCGCCCCCAACGCTCGTCAGTGTCCCTCGGAGCGCATCCTTGGGAAGTGAATGAGCGTGGCCGCCTCGGGCAGTGGGATTACTCGGAGTTAAAGAACCAAGCTCTCCAGTGCGAACCTGTTGCGCTCTTGGCTTCTGTCTGGACGCGACCAGGGCTGCGCTGAGAGAGAGAGAGGCAAGTCCAACCCCCTTGGCGGCGGGCGAGATGAATCTTGTTTGTCCGCCTTATAGAAATATTTATATGCCGCTGCCGCCGCGGAGAAATTTACAAGCTATAGCTTAGGCTGGGGGGCCCCTCAAATAATTTAAAGGGGAAAAAACTGGATGTACATTTCCAAAATATAAGATAAAAAACAAATAAAATAAAACCTACATACAGCAAGGGAAACAATTGAAATATTTTCAAGCATTCATAATAAAGTAATTATAAAATACTTTCTTTGTGTTTATTTGATTCCTATTCAAGAGAATTACTTTATATATAGTCAATATAGGCACAGAGTTAAATTTTTTAACATTTTCCAATGGTGGTGTGCCTCGAGATTTTTTTCATGAAACAAGTGTGCCTTTGCCCAGAAAAGGTTGAGAAACACTGCTCTAGTCTGTGGGTCTAGGCTGTGGATTCCCCAAGCCATGAGCACATACAAAGCACTTCTTTCCCGTAATCTGCATAGGTTGTAATCATATGAAGACAAAACTAGGAATAAATCCCATTGAGTTAAATGGAATTTACCTCGGGACATACATAGGATTGTGCTGTTAGATTTCTTTCCATAGAGCTTTTTTCAAAACATGATTCATTCCCTGTGCAATTCATCTTGCTTGCAGTTCTAGTAAAGCAATCAGGATTTTTTCAGAACTGTGCTTTCTGTCCTGTCAAATACACACACACACACACACACACACACACACACACACATATCCAATCATGTTGTTTAGTCGTTTAGTCATGTCCGACTCTTCGTGACCTCTGGGACCAGAGCACGCCAGGCACTCCTGTCTTCCACTGCCTCCCACAGTTTGGTCAGACTCATGTTAGTAGCTTCGAGAACATTGTCCAACCATCTCGCCCTCTGTCCTCCCCTTCTCCTTGTGCCCTCCATCTTTCCCAACATCAGGGTCTTTTCCAGGGAGTCTTCTCTTCTCATGAGGTGGCCAAAGTCTTGGAGCATCAGCTTCAGGATCTGTCCTTCCAGTGAGCACTCGGGGCTGATTTCCTTCAGAATGGATAGGTTTGATCTTCTTGCAGTCCATGGGACTCTCAAGAGTCTCCTCCAGCACCAATCCAATCATAGTCTCAGCTAAATTTCCTAATAGGTCTTTACTTTTTACTTTTTTCTCTCCACTCCTTTTTCTGTCCCCTACATATAATGGCTCTTGAGTGTAACATTAAATAAATACATTATAAGGTACTCAGTAGAATAGCTCCAAATGTAGATAGACTACATAGAACCATAGAATTATAGAGTTGGAAGAGACCACAAGGGCCATCCAGTCCAACCCCCTGCCAAGCAGGAAACATCTTTGATAGGTTTCCGTTTAACCTGCTGTTTCCTTCTGGGAAGACAAATAAAGTCATCCCATATCTTGAATCCATTTGATCCTGCAGTTAGTTTCCAGGTCCAGTTCAAAGTGCTGGTTTTAACCTATAAATAGTCTTTATATGGAGTTCAGGACTCCATTATCTCAAGGACCGCCTCTCCACATATAAACTGACCCAGACCCTGTTATCATCATCTCTGGTCTTTCTTCATGTGCCTCCTCTGTTGGAGGTCCAGAAGATGGCAACAGGAAAACAGGCATTTTCAGTGATGGCTCCTAATTTATGGAAAGCTCTCTCCAGGGAGACTCACCTGGCACCATCCCATCTTGTTATCCTGTCTATTCTGGATTTATGGTTTCTGTGGAAAAGCTAATCATTTTAAGAAATACAGAAACAGTATATCCTGGTTAAATTTGGAAGGGGGGGAGATATGGAATGGCCTTTTGATAAAGTTGACATCATGTGGGTGGACAATTTTTTTTGCAGGTACAGGTATAAGCAGCACTGAGTCCAGCCTGAAGCGCTGTGTGAAAACTACCTCAGTATCTGAGATCTGGCGACAATCTGTGTGGCAGACGGTATTTAGCTAGATAGACCAATGGTCTCAGTAGAAGGTCATTTACACACACACGCACACACACACACACACACACACACACACACTTGCATGAGATGAAATTTCATTTGTGTCAGGGCTCCCTTTGATCCAAGCCACTTGGTAAGTCGTCCAGCCTGCCTAGTTATTTTATCAGTCACACTTCTTTCCTACATGTTGGTAAGCCTCCTTCCCAGTGTGGTGTAGTGGTTAAGAGCAGTAGACTCATAATCTGGTGAACCGGGTTCGCATCTCCGCTCCTCCACATGCAACTGCTGGGTGACCTTGGGCTAGTCATACTTCTCTGAAGTCTCTCAGCCCCACTCACCTCACAGAGTGTTTGTTGTGGGGGAGGAAGGGAAAGGAGAATGTGAGCCGCTTTGAGACTCCTTCAGGTAGTGATAAAGCGGGATATCAAATCCAAACTCTTCTTCTTTAGCTATTGTTCCCTTGTGCTTTTTTCTTTGATAGAAATGAGTTGTTTAAAATTCAGCAATAAATAAATCTGTATGGGCTGTACCCAGTACTAGTTGCACTCAGAGTAGACCCACTAAAATGAATGGATCTAAGTTAGCTGTGTCTATTAATTTCAGTGGCTCTACTCTGAGTAGGATTAGCACTGGATACAATCCTACGTTTGGTTTCAAGTCACTCTTAATATACATTTTTATATTTTTCTCTCGCTATGAATAATGAATTCAGTTAACTCTTGTTTCATTTATAACCTCACTTTGTCACCGAGCTCAAAGCAGCATGCATACTCACTCCCCATTTTATCCTCAAAACAACCCTGCGAGGTGGGTTAGACTCCAAGTGCTTAATTCCAATATCATAGTTACTCGTGCTTCTTGTGTTCAAAACATAATGCCTGTTGATTTAAAGTCAAATAGCAATAATGCCTCATAAATGGCTTTCTCTTAGCTGTCTTTGGAGTGATTTATCCAGTGGCTATAAACCAGCAGAGTTTAGGCACACTTAATCCCATTGAACAAACCAACTTTAAGCACGCCTAATGCAATCTTGGATTGCGGCCATCAGCTTTATGCTGCCAAATGCACTTGCCGGACACACATGCAAAGAAAGGAATATTATTTACTGACGAGATAAATAGCAAAAGGCAGGTCGCTGGCATTAATGAGTCCATTTGGACTGGCAACAATCGATGCTGTGTTGATTCAGGGAGCCTGACATTTGCCCCCACCTCTTTCTGAAAGCATCTGAGTTCTGTAGCGCTCATAGCCAAACGTCAATCACTCACCACACACAGGCAAGAAGATCATGCGCTGTTCAAAATAACAGTTTCGTATTACAGGCAGGACTTTAGACATTGGCTGGTGTGCCACCTAACCTTCCCCGGTGGTTTATGGGTTGTAGACACCATTGATACATAGCTGTCAACTTTCGGATTTGAAAATAAGGGATGCCGCGAGGGTGGTGCAATGGCACCAAGTAGCCTCGCCACCCTGCACTCCAGAGGCTGCGTGCGAATGGGTGAGCGAAAGAGCGAGCGCATAGATGGCAGGCAGGCTGGCTGGCTGGTTGGGCGTGAGGGTCTGGCTGCACAAGGCATGCAAGCTCCGCCCCCAGTCGGTCTCAGACTCCTTATTGGCAGCCGAGCAACGCAGCTGAGGAGCCTCCCTGGCCAGCAGGGAGGGAGAGGAGCTGCTTCCTTTGAAATCCGGGGAATTTAAGGGATATCAACAATCCAGAATAGCAGCGAGAAAGGGCATTGGAATAAGGGAGTTTCCCGCAAAAAAAGGGAGGGTTGACAGTTATGTATTGGTAGCGTTGGAGGTATCCTCTCCCTCCCCATTCACCAGGGAGTTAGTTGTTAGCAATTCACAGCTCAGTCACGCTGGGCCTGCTCTGGCCCTATAAATCATGAGAACACCAGAAGAGCCTGCTGGATCAGGCCAACAATGACCTGTGTCACAGCACCCTGTTCTCACAGTGGCCAACCAAATGCCTATGGGAAATCGTGTCCTCCATCAAGGAGAGCACGTGTTGCGGTGAGGTCACCCAAACTGCCCTGCTGTTGCTGAGGCGGGTACGATTGGATGGCCTCAACTTCTGATTGGTTGCCCATCGGTTGCTGGGGAAGGAGCTTGTGATTGGCAACCGAGGGGCTATTTATATCCCTGCACGTGTCGTTGAGCTTCCTCTTTTCGCTGCGTGCACAGGGTCACCCGCCCTCCCGCCCTATATTTAGGGTGCTTATTGACCTTGCTATGCCTGTCATGGGGTCGTCTGCTTTGGAGCAGGGGCCCGGTAGGGATTTTGCCATTTGGCTGATTGGCTGCTGCCTTTTGGTTTTTGCCTACTGTGTAGCAAATCGTCACAACTTTGTAAGGTTGGCGGTTAGGCATTGGTTCTATTGGTTGGTGGAGGGGATGTGGTTGGCTGTGCCTGGCCCTCCAAGTTGCTGCTGCAAGGGAATTCCGTTAAAGAAATCCAGGGGCTCACTTTGCTCTCGTCCAAACCCCTGTCAAGGGGCTAGGGCAGGGGTAGGCAACCTAAGGCCCGTGGGCCAGATGCGGCCCAATCGCATTCTAAATCGGGCCCGCGGATGGTCCAAGAATCAGCTTGTTTTTACATGAGTAATATTATAATAATAATAATAATAATAATAATAATAATAATAATTTATTTGTACCCCGCGCATCTGGCCCACAGGCCTCCCCAGCCACTCTGGGCGGCTTCCAACAATATCAAAATACATTAAAATATCACAGATTAAAAACTTCCCTAAACAGGGCTGCCTTCAGGTATTTTCTAAATGTCAGGTAGTTGTTTATCTCTTTGACCTCTGCTGGGAGGGCGTTCCACAGGGCGGGCGCCACTACCGAGAAGGCCCTGTGCCTGGTTCCCTGTAAATTGGCTTCTCGCAGTGAGGGAACTGCCAGAAGGCCCTCGGTGCTGGATCTCAGTGTCCGGGCTGAACGATGGGGGTGGAGACGCTCCTTCAGGTATACAGGACCGAGGCCGTTTAGACTGTGTCCTTTTATTTAAAATGCATCTCTGGGTTATTTGTGGGGCCTGCCTGGTGTTTTTACCTGAGTAGAAAGTGTCCTTTTATTTAAAATGCATCTCTGGGTTATTTGTGGGGCCTGCCTGGTGTTTTTACCTGAGTAGAATGTGTGCTTTTATTTAAAATGCATCTCTGGGTTATTTGTGGGGCCTGCCTGGTGTTTTTACATGAGTAGAATGTGTGCTTTTATTTAAAATGCATCTCTGGGTTATTGGTGGGGCATAGGAATTCGTTCTCCCCCCCCCCAAAAAAAAAAATAGTCCGGCCCCCTACACGGTCCTAGGGACAGTGGACTGGCCCACGGCTGGAAAAGGTTGCTGACCCCTGGGCTAGGGCCATGCCAGAGCCCCTGGGAGCATTTGGGGTGAGGTTAGAGACTGGTTTGCAGCTCAGTCCTCCCCCAGATTGTTTTCCCTGGGGGCTGCAGTTGTCATTTCTGGTCCTGAGTGCAGGATCAGATAGCCAAACCAATGCCTAAGCAACCACTCACATGCTGTAATCAATAAAGTGGTGGCCCAAATTATGTCAAAAACCTTAAACCGCAATTCTGTGTCTGTTGTGAATTATTTCAAGGGTGGTTTGGGGACCTTGACACACAAACAGCCGTTTCCTGGAGAACATCATGCTTTGAAGCTGTGGGGAACAGAAGCCCTGAAAATGCACTCCCAAGGCCCCAGTTCAAATGCGCTGTTAATAAAATGGCCATCTGTCCTACTTTACAGAGGACAGTCCTCTGCTTGAGGGCATCCTCTGTTTGAAGGACAGTCAGCTCAAAGTCTCATTTAAAGATGAAGGACCAGGACAGAGGACTTGAGAGTTGCTCATCAGCAGTAAGGCTGAGCAGGCACGCAGGCCATCTATTTAAATCGTAGTCATTATTTCTAAATTCACATCAGTACATTCTAATTGACATATTAAAAAATGTGCAAATCAGCGTCCTCTTTTGTCTTCATTTTTTGTGACGCCTGTCCCATTGTGCAGAAGTGGCCTCGCTAATAAAAGTTGCTGTTCCACCTCTAGCATGTAGATACAATCAATCAATCAATCAAATTTATTCGGCCGTCAGTCAGAAAGCACATATTATTCATACCAAAGTTAAAACGTCTAAACATCTGGAAAAGCATGACACTTAGAAACAGCGAAAAGTATATTATTCATTTAGACCCGTGTCAATACAGTCAATTTTAGCCTTACGACGCTTAAAGGCCAAAAAAAGAAATTTGGCCACCGAGAAGGTTGTTGTTCCAGTGAACTTGTTCAGCAAATACAAAACCAGTCTTTCTCTGTCTACTGGGCTATGTTGGCCTAGGACTGGAGCTATAAGTTTTTGTCTAAGATCTGCATAGAATGGACAGATCAAAAGAATATGTTCAGTTGACTCAACCACTCCCAGAGCACAGGGGCAAAGTCTCTGGGCGTATGGGACTCCCCTGAACCTTCCCCACAAAACCACCGATTCCAGAACGTTTAACCTAGCGGCTGTAAGGAGCCTACGGTATTCCACATAGTGGATTTCCGCCAAATGAAATCTGAGATATCTGTGCATGTAGATACACATAATTTGCTTGAAAGTGGTCCTGTGTCAACACCTCCCCGCACATGGAAAATTAGAGAACAGAGGTGGGGATTCTCCAGGTGTTTCTGGACTCCAGCTTCCATCATTCCTGACCATAGGCCATCCTGGTCTGAGATACCAACAACAGCAGGAGGGCCACAGGTTTCCCATCCCTGACCCTATTGAAGAGGCACAGTTGATGTCTCTGCCTTTCCCAAGCAAAGATTTTGCGTGTCGAGGTCCCCAAGCCACCCCTTAAATAACACACACTTCACACAGAAATGTAAGTTTAAGGTTTTTGGCATAATTTTGGCCACAACTTTATTAAAATACAAAATGTGAGTGGTTGCTTAGGCATTGGTTCCGACTATCTGCCCCCTCCTGGTGACAGACTGACATCCGCCCGCTTAGCGGATGTCAGTAAAGGGAAAACACTTTGGGGAGAGAATAGGGGGTGGGTGTCTAGCCCTCATCTCTCCCCTAATGTTCCCAGGGGCTCTTGCGTGGCCCTAGCCCCTGACCAGGGGTACGGACAAAAGCATGGTGAGCCCCTGGATTCCTTTAACGAAATTCCCCGCACAGCAGCAGCATTGGAGGGGCAGCCACAGCCAACCCTGACCCCTCCACCAACCAATTTAATAACCAATGCCTAACCGCAACCTTACAAGTTGTGACTAATTGCTACGCAGTAGGCGAAAACCAAATGGCACCAGCCAATCAGCCAAATGCAAAAATTCCTACCAGGCCCCTGCCCCAAAAGCAGATGACCCCATGACAGGCATAGCAAGTTCAATGCAGAAGCCTAAATTATAGGGAGGGAGGGTGATCAGAAGCACACAGCCAGGAGGGGCTCTCGCTGCGTGCCAGAAACACATATAGCTTCTGGGCTGTCCATCAAAACTTGCAACATTAAATTCTCCCCAACAACCCGCAGAACCCAACCACAGTCCTTGGCCATCTAAACGATCCCGCCCAGCAACAGAGGGGTGTCTTGTTGGCCCCCACCGCAACACGTGCTCTCCATGAAGGAGAACACGGTTTGTCACGCATGCACTTTAAGACAAGCGGCCCTTCATTTTCAGTCTTTTAATGGTTCTGCCGCATGAACCTTATTCTGCACCTGCCAACTTGTATATTTGGACTGACTATTAAATAGAAGTACCTACATCCTATTTCTTGGTAGTCTATTTATTTCCTCTGATCTTGTAGCAAAGCAACACAATTGAGATGCTCGTGCTTGATCTATTTTGCTTTCCACATAACAACATTAGTGGCATTTCCAAATTTCCATTTACTCTCTTTGGTAACATCGTTTTCCTGTCCCTATGAGGCCCACCTTCGCAAATTCAATCTAAAAATAATCAATGCACTCTAATATGATTAAATCTAAAAATAAGCCTTCCTGTGTTATCTCGTGTAGTAAAAACACTTTCTGAAGTCCATCCAGTTACTTCTTTCATTTGGCAGCCGACGCATTTGCTTGGCCTGTTTACAACCAGTGCTATGTCAGAAATGATTGCCTGGGAGAAGGTTTCTCATTGTTGTCCTTTAGGAGGCTTGTCACCACAAGCTTAAATTAAATCTCGCTCAGTCAGAACTAATGCAGCCATAACAGGCCAGCTCAGGTCAGTCCTAACCCCAGAGATTTACAAGACGACTGCTTGAAGCATTTCACATAGCTTAACAAAACATTACTGTGTCTACACGTCGTCACACATTTAGAGATCCTGGACGCAGGCAATGTGCGGTGCCTGCTTAAAGTTAACATTTCAATTTTCTAAGACGCTGTTTGCCATTTCTCTCATCATGTGGAGTGTGCAAGCAGCCAAACAATTGACAAGAGGTGAATCAGTTATGGGCAAGAGGTGAATTCATTATGGAATCTATTTCCTGGTTCTTCCTATGTTCCCGGCTGTTATCCACAATCCGAAACTTTTAGAGCAGTGCAAAGTGAGGGCCAAACAATATGTTATGTGATTCATGCTTTCTTGTTTAAAAATATATGGGCTTTAGTGACCACTTACTTTGAAGAAAAAAGCAACGTTGCGGCTTCAATCTGGAAGATGCTTCCAAGGTCGATCGGGATTCTGTATCAAATCTCCGTGCCAGTTGTTATTTGTCCTTAAAGTGGTGGTATTTACTGTAAACAGCTTGCACACAAGCTAAAGGGGACCACAGGTACAGAAATCCTTAAATATGCAGAGATCTGAGTGTGCAAAGAAATGGACCCAGAGATAAGCCACACAGGGTATAGTTAAACTCCATAAAAAAACCGAACTGTGGATTTCTCTTCCGCAAGATGTAGCGATGGCTACCAATCTGTAAAGCTCATAGCTGTCAACTTTTGGAAAATAAGGGATTTTTTCAGACTTTCGGATTTGAAAATAAGGGATGCCGCGAGGGCGGTGCAATGGCACCAAGTAGCCTCGCCACCCTGCACTCCAGAGGCTGCGCGTGAACGGGTGAGCGAAAGAGCGAGCGCGTAGACGGCAGGCAGGCAGGCTGTCTGTCTGGTTGGGCATGAGGGTCTGGCTGCACAAGGCATGCAAGCTCCGCCCCCAGTCGGTCTCAGACTCCTTATTGGCAGCCCAGCAACGCAGCTGAGGAGCCTCCCTGGCCGGCAGGGAGGGAGAGGAGTTGCTTCCTTTGAAATCCGGGAAATTTAAGGGATATCAACAATCCGGGATAGCAGCAGCAAACAGCATTGAAATACAGGAGTTTCCTGCCAAAAAAAGGGAGGGTTGACAGCTATGGTAAAGCTGAAACAGAGGATCAGGCAACTTCCTGGAGGACAGGCCATGATAGCTATGTTCCCCCTCCAGGGTCAGAGGCGGTAAGCCTCTGAATACCAGTTGCTGGAATCAACAAGCGGGAAGAGCACTGTTACACCCAGGCCCTGTTTGTGGGCTTCCCATAGGCATCTGTTTGGCCACTGACACAATAATAATAATAATAATAATAATAATAATAATAATAATAATAATTTATTATTTGTACCCCGCCCATCTGGCTGGGTTCCCCCAGCCACTCTGGGCAGCTTCCAACAAATATCCAAATACATTAAAATGTCACAGATTAAAAACTTCCCTAAAGAGGGCTGCCTTCAGGCATTTTCTGAATGTCAGATAGTTGTTTATCTCTTTAACCTCTGCTGGGAGGGCGTTCCACAGGGCGGGCGCCACTACCGAGAAGGCCCTCCGCCTGGTTTCCTGTAGCTTTGCTTCTCGCAGTGAGGGAAGATATACTGGAGAAGAAGCTAGCTAAGAAACGATAGGTCAGGCCATGTGACACATACAAAGCTTTATCATGGTAGAGCACGAGACTCTTAATCTCAGGGCTGTGGGTTCAAGACCCACATTGGGCAAAAGATTCCTGCATTGTAGGGGGTTGGACTAGATGAATCTTGTGATCACTTTCTGTGATCATTCCAACACCTCACGCCATCCCTGGCCCTCACTATTAGATAGCAAGTTCTCCTATAGCCTGAAATGGTTGGGAATCATACACAAAACCCTAGAGAAACTTTGGGCAAACTTGAAAGATGTGCATGGCTATTTCTGATCCCCGAGAGGGTGGAATTGGAGCTTTGTTTCTTGAACAGCAGTCAGTCACGTTGCAAGCCAAATGGAAAGACATTCCAGAGGTGGCATGGGATGGGAGTCTGTTATTCAAAGAGAAAAAGTAAAATAAGATTAAAAACCCAATGCTTCCTAGGCATGCAGATGCCTCTGGTCTCGCCTAAAGTAGCCTTGAAAACAACGGGGCACTTCAAAGAGTTTATTTCTGCTCTTGACATACAGGATCTTTGAATTTCCAGCCCAATAATTGAATTTATATGAAGATTAGTAGTCCCCAGCTTTGTTTTCCTTACTATGACTGGGAGGTAAAGTAAGACTAATGAGATTTGTGTTGGAGGGGAAGACTAGGCAGATAGGCAAGCATCCATTTCCTCTCGGATGAGAGATGCACTAGAGTTTGCAGCTGAAATGCTGATACATTTTATTCTCCTTGCTGCCCTATTCAGTCATCTGCTCTTTGCAAAGCGTGTTCTCCTTCATGGAGAGTACGTGTTGCGGTGGGGGCCAGCAAGTCACCCCTCTGGTGCTAGGCAGCATCGTATGGATGGCCACTGTTGTGATTGGACCCTGGGTGTTGTTGGGGAGAATTGTATGTTGCAATTTATTGATGGACAGCCCAGCGGATATATAATGGTGGGTATGCAATGTGATCCCCCTCTTGGCTGCGTGCTTCTGATCACCCGCCCTCCCTCCCTATATTTTAGGCCTCTGCGTTGACCTTGCTATGCCTGTCATGGGGTTAGACACTGCAAGGACCTATCAGGGGTGAACATAGGCCAATTATGTCAAACTGTGGCTGGCCTGTGGCTCTTCAGATATTGCTGGACTGCAAGTCAAATAACCCCTAAGCATTGGACATTATGGGTGAGGCTGATGTGAGTCCAATGACATCTGAAGACACCACAACTTAGCCACCCCTATCCTAATCACATATTAACAAACTGAAAGCACACCCTGTAGCAAACATTTAAAAGAACTGCATAAGGTCATTTTCTAACTTTGGTTGCACAGCCACTAACCAGCCAGTTGACATATTATTTTTCTTTTATTACAGGATGGGCTTTCCCATAGGTGATTTTTGAGTTGACATAAAATATAACCTGCCTTGAAATAGATACCAGAGGGAAGTGAAATAAAACAGCAGGCAAACCCATTGACCTAAGCCTTTTAAAGAAAGTTATAGCGGTTTAATAGAACATGATTCTGCAATTCAGGATCATGGGTAAATGTTAACTTGCCTCACTCCCATTTGAAATTAAACTAAATATTGCAGTGATTAACTGAAAAATCAATGCTTTCTTCATATGAAGCCATAGGTGCAACCAGCAGCAGCCATTAAACGGTCCCAGGTGCACACTTGGCAACCATTTATCTCCTCACGGAATGGCTAGCTGCCATCCCCATTTCATGATCATTGGTCCCAAGACATCCCCTTTATCTCTTTCAAACTATAGTCTAGTCAAGCCAGTTCTAAGCCTTCTGTTATTCCAGCAATACTTTGACCTAGGCAACCTTTTCATAAACAAGGTTTGTTAGATCCAATGACAATAAAATTGCCAATTTCTATGTTTCAATGTTCGCCCCCCAATAAAAGATTGCAATGAAGTATACGTGTTTGGACAGATTAAAATGGAACGCTGATTTGCTAAGAATGTCTATATGCACCATCTCAGTCATCATTAGGCATAACAGAATATAGTCGTACCTTAGGTCCCGAACGCCTTGGTACTCGCCTGTTCTGGCTCCCGAACACCACAAACCCAGAAGTAAGTGTTCCGGTTTGTGAACGTTCTTTGGAAGCCGAACGTCTGACATGGCTTCCGCAGCTTTCAATTGGCTGTAGGAAGCTCCTGCAGCCAATCGGAAGCTGCGCCTTGGTTGTCAAACGTTTTTGGAAGTCAAACGGACTTCAGGAATGGATTCCATTTGACAACCAAGGTACGACTGTAATAGGGTGGGTTCCTTGTCATCCTGGAGAAAAGTGACAAGTGGGATGCTGCAGGTTTTTGTCCTGGGCCTGTTGTTGTTCAGTGTATTTATAAATGACTTGGATGAAGGAATTGAGGCATAGCTGTCAACTTTCGGATTTGAAAATAAGGGATTTTTTCAAACTTTCAGATTTGAAAATAAGGGATGCCGCGAGGCATTGGAATAAGGGAGTTTCCCGCCAAAAAAGGGAGGGTTGACAGCTATGAATTGAGGGGATGTTCATCAAATTTGCAGATGACCAAACTGGGAGGGGTAGCTAATGCCGCAGAAGAAAGAATCAGGATTCAAAATGACCTTAACAGATTGGAGAACTGGGTGCAAACTAACAAAATGAATTTCAATAGGAAGAAGTGTAAGGTTCTGCACTTAGGCAGAAAGAACCAGCTGCACAAATATTATATTGGAGACACCTGGCTTGCTAGTAGTACATGTGAAAAGGATCTAAGGTTCTTAGTAGACCACAAGCTTAACATGAGTCAACAGTGTGATACAGCAGCAAAAAAAGCTAATGCTATCCTAGGCTGCATCAACAGAAGAATAGTGTCCAGATCAAGGGAAGTAATAGTACCACTCTATTCTGCTTTGGTCGGACCACACCTGGGATATTGTGTCCAGTTCTAGGCACCACAATTTATATGTGGAATATGGTTGCTAAGCTGGAATATGTGCTTCCAACTCTTCGATTTTGGTACTGGCATTGACAGCAAATACTTCAGTTCCTTCCATGACCAACAGCAGCCATTGTGGAACATGGAGTACTAGGAAACTGGAGCCTAGCATTTTGAGACATATGATGACTGACATTATCAAATATTTCTGTTAAAACTGGGTCAAATCATATGGAACCCTAATAATGTAATCAGCTGCTTGTACATCTTGGGAACCCCTTTAAATTACCTTTTAATAAATGATATAAATTTGGATGATTCCCTCCAGATTTGGAAGAAGTCTGAGAAAACTGAATAGGTACATACGTGCCGGAAGTACATTGACTGGTAAGTATCACACAAAAATTAGTCTACTAGCAATCTGCAATAATTGATCTTCCTGCCATACCTTAAAAATGTCACTGAAACTTTGCCATTACTTTTCTTAATGTACAGATGCCACAAAATGTCTCTATTGATATGCTAAAGTGAGAGCAATACCGGTAACTTTATCCTGTGTTTTGATCTCAAAGGTCACACAGCAACAGTTGTATTAAAGTGAAATATATTTGTATCATATACGCTACTAGATGAAGAATGGTTAACTGCAGTTGTTATGCCTTTATGAATAAAGAGCTAATTCAGCCTCTCGAAATCTATATTGCAAAGTAGGCCACAGTGCAAACTGTATTAGAAGATGGAAAACTGAGTTAACTCCTAATTTGGTGGGTGGGAGGGAGGCTTTTGTCCTTCTCCTTTACAGAAAAATGAACAGTCAGTATATCCGCCATGAAGTATTTGCCTCTGAGACTGGGGAGCTGAAAGACTTCTGGGAAAAGACCATTGAGAAGCAGACTCAGCATTTTGAAGCTGAGAAAGACCGTAAACAAAGAAGTGCACTGGCACGGTAAGTATGTGATTTGTACGTCAGATGTTTTACTTGGGATTTTAAAAAAACCAAAAACAGTGTGAGCCCTGCAATTTGCTATTTAACCATCTCCAATGACCACAGGAGCCTCACAAAGTTGACATTTTTAAGAGCAGCTCAGCTGTGCACAGCCAGAGGTGCCAAGCGCTTCCCTACCTGAAACGAAGAAATATTTTGGCTGTGTCTGCTTTAAGGAAAAACCTATGAAAAACAGAGTGCCAGTTGCATGCACACAGAAAAATGATTTGCGTGTGAAGACCCCCAAACCCCCTCCAAAATAAATCACACAGGACACAGAATATTTGTTTAATATTTTTTGCATTAATTTGGCCACAACTTTATTGATTACAGCATGTGAGTGTTGCTTAGGGATTGGTTCGGACTACCTGAACCTGCGGGATGCGGGTGGCATTGTGGGTTAAGCCACTGAGCCTAGGGCTTGCCGATCAGAAGGTCGGTGATTCGAATCCCCGCGACGGCGTAAGCTCCCTTTGCTCTGTCCCTGCTCCTGCCAACCTAGCAGTTCGAAAGCACGTCAAAGTGCAAGTAGATAAATAGGTACCGCTCTGGCGGGAAGGTAAACGGCATTTCCGTGCGCTGCTCTGGTTCGCCAGAAGCGGCTTAGTCATGCTGGCCACATGACTCGGAAGTTGTACGCCGGCTCCCTCGGCCAATAAAGCGAGATGAGCACTGCAACCCCAGAGTCGAGCCTTCTAGATAGGCTTGCCATATTTTTTGGTTTACTTGCCGTAGATCCAGGGACAAACTGCTGGAAATTCCCACCCCCGGACATCACTTTGCCCTGTGCTAGCAGCTACAGTCAAAACTTGGGTCTCAAACACCTTGGCTCCCTGACAAATCAGCTCCTGATCATCGAAACCCGGAAGCGAGTGAGTGTTCCGGTTTTTGAAAGATTTTTGGAAGCCCAACGTCCATGCTTTCATAAGCCGCACTTTGGTTTCTGAACGTTCTGGAAGTCGAATGGACTTCCAGAACGGATTCCATTCGACTTCCAAGGTACGACTATACCCGGGGCGGCGAACGGAGGCTTCCCCCTGGGGGCGGGGCGTTGCGACGTTGCATCGTGATGTCACGGCGCAACGTCATGGCAGAGTGCGCATGTGCGAAATGTCGTGCGTGCGTACTCTGCCGGCGGGCCGCTGCTGCTCCCGCGGTGCCCTTACGAGGCGCCACACCAAAAGCAGCAGCGGCGGCACCCCCACGAGCTGCCGCACGCGATCAGTGCCTCGTGGGGGTGCCCTGCCGCTGTTGCTTTTGGCGCGACGCCTCGCAAGGGTGTCGCGGGAGCAGCAGCGGCGTCGGCGGGCGGGCAGGCGGGCCCCGCACAGAGCAGGGCCAGCCCAAGTGACACCCCCTCCTCGCATGGAACCCGGGGCGTACCGCCCCCCTTGCAATGCCAGTGCTCCAGTGTATGTAACAAACAGACAGGATGCCCTCAGCTCATTCTTCAGCCAGAAGCATTCAAGCATTCAAAAGAGCACAGAAACAGGAGCAGCTGCACATGCCATGCCCAGCTCACTCGTTCCACCCCAAACCTTTCTGCAATGAGCATGAGGGTCTGCCTTCAGATGTCTTTTAAAGGTTGCATAGTTGCTTATCTCCTTGGCTCGGAGGTTGCATAACTCCATACCCTCCAATTTTCTCCAATGAAAATAGGGACATTCTAAGGAAAAGCTCCGGTGGGCTGTGGGTTAAACTACAGAGCCTAGGGCTTGCCGATCAGAAGGTTGGCGGTTCGAATCCCTGCGACGGGGTGAGCTCCCGTTGCTCGGTCCCAGCTCCTGCCAACCTAGCAGTTTGAAAGCATATCAAAGTGCAAGTAGATAAATAGGTACCGCTCCGGCGGGAAGGTAAACGGCGTTTCCGTGCGCTGCTCTGGTTCGCCAGAAGCAGCTTAGTCATGCTGGCCACATGACCTGGAAGCTGTACGCCGGCTCCCTCGGCCAATAAAGCGAGATGAGCGCCGCAACCCCAGAGTCGTCCGCGACTGGACCTAACAGTCAGGGGTCCCTTTACCTTTAAGGAAAAGCAAGACATTCTGGGATCAAATCAGAAACCAGGACGGCTTCTGTAAATTCAAGACTGTCGCCAGAAAATAGGGACACTTGGAGGGTCTGATTTTCATCATGGCCACAATCCATCTGGGGAAGCAAGAGTTGCCCAGGGAAGACGCTAGCATTGCTTTGTAACAAATTTAGCATTCATTTAGAAGGGGACACATGGGCAAACTCTGCAGGGATATTTCCTTTTTTAAGATGCAGTAAAAATAGAGAAGAAATCCCTTGTGAATGTAGCCAAGGAGCATCCCCAAGGATGTACCATGAGGTATTTATTTTCTAATGAGTTTCTCTCTGCTAAGCAGTGCATATACTAACCTTCCAAATCTTTCTTCCAATTAGACTCAGGAGTGAATGGACAGAAAGGCTGGAGAAAAGGTTAAAAATGCTCAAAGAACAAGAGAACGAAGAAGCCCCTAACTGAAGAGAACATTGTGCATTTTTATGTATTTGAAAGGAACACTGACTGGAATCGAAAGGAGAAGCTTTTGTGTTCAGGTTGAGGCGGAGTTATAGTGTCCAGCTTGCATTCACTTAGAAATTTCACTGGCTTTACAAGGATGAATGGAGGGATGTTTTAATTCCTTTGTGTCTCTTAGACTATTTGACTTCCTGCTTTAGTTATCAAAAAGTTACTAACCCTACATTCTCCACTCCCCTTCCCCTGGAGCTTTCTTGCCAATAATGTTTCAGTAATCTAACTCTTGAATTTTTGTAGCAATTGTGGGGTTTGAGTTTCTAGATTTTTAATGTTGTTCGTTGCCCTAGGATGCCTTCAGGCAGAGAAGCAACTGATAAATATGATAAATAAATAATCTCCTATTTGCATTTTTGGACACTTATTCTCATGTTAGCATTTTTGGCTGATATGTCGTTTTGCAACATTTCATCAGGATTGTGTGTGAGGCCACAAATAGATTCGCTAAAGAAATCAAACATCATTTATTTCTTTTATTTATTTATTTGCCAACTTAACAAAGGAAGGAAATACAAATAAACTGATTACAATTAAAAAAAATGATTATATAGAATATTTATTTATTTATTTATTCATTCATTCATTCATTCATTCATTCATTCCCTGCCTTTTCCCCTGATGGGACTCAAGGTATGTTACACATTTAAAAAAAACAACCTAAAAAACATTGAAATATCAATAATTAAAATGTATTAAACAGTGATAGAATTAAAACTATATACATATGAAATCTGTTAAAAACATACTGATAATCAGAATGGTAAAGGTAAAGGACTTGTGGGTGGTTAAGTCCAGTCAAATTCGACTATGGGGTGTGGTGCTCATCTCTGCTTCCAGACTGAGCAAGCCAGCATTTGTCCAGGTCATGTGGCCAGCATGACTAAACTGCTTCTGGTGCAGCAGAACACTGTGACGGAATTTTTTGCCAAAATTTCTGGTGTCTGGTACCATCTGTACATCATTTTTAAAGTGTTCTCTCTAAGGTTATAACAGGCGGTGAATTTTATATCCACCTGCCATAACCTTTCCCGTTGTTCCATAAGGATATTATGGCCTAGGTCCTGGGCCCATTTTACCATCGTGGATTTCGCCTGCTCTTCCATAAGATCCAATTCCAGTAAGATCGTACATATGTGAAATGTATCTCCCTTTACTGTGTAGTAGTTCTTTTTCAAATTTCGATTTTTCTTTTGCAATACCCAGTTTTTTATCTAACAAAAATCTTTGGTGGATTTGATGGTACTGTAGCCAGTTAGTCATATATTCTTTAACCTCTTCATATTTCCTCAAAGACCATTCTTCTTGACGTTTCTCTAATAACATTTGATACATGGCCCATCTCCCTTCCATATTTGTTTTTCTCACTGTTATAATTTGGCGCAGCAGAACACTGTGACGGAAGCCAGAGCGCACGGAAACACTGTTTACCTTCCTGCCACAGTGGTACCTATTTATTTACTTGAGCTGGTATGCTTTTTAACTGCTAGGTTGGCAGAAGCTGGGACATAGCAACGGGAGCTCACCTTACAGCAACGGGAGCTCACCTTGTCATGGGGATTCGGACTGCCAACCTTCCGATCTACAAGCCCAAGAGGCTCAGTAGTTTAGACCACAGCGCCACTCGCATCCCAATAATCAGAATAAAAACAGCATGGCACCAGTCCTTTAATTTAAAACAGTCAGTTCCCTCTTATCTGCTCACACTAAGGATGTAACAACCATCAGTACATCCATCTTAAGTTAAACATATAAATTAACATAATTCCTCCATTTGTTCAGATAGGTATGAAATTGATGTTTATAAAAACATGTTTAAATATAGCCAGGGCATTGAGGTCTTCAGACTATTGTGTGATAGACAGGGAGTGTTTATGCTTTCAGAGTCCACATAAGAACTCACAAAATCAGCTTTCATTGTCCTGCCACTAATCCCCATACAGTGGGGAAATAATTTAAAAGTACATGAGCATCTGCATATATTGAGCATTTTGCCAATTCAAAATTGATAAGGACGGCAACTTCATGTTATGGTGCCAACAGGATGGCGTGCCGAAGCCAGGTATCAGTACCGGGGTCAAGAGAAGCTGAAGTCAGGAACAGTCCGAGTCAGGAACCAGCCAAAGTCAGGTACACAGGATCAGGAGCAGGATGAGCAGGCACAACCACGTGCTTCAGCACAGCAGTTGCAGGTGCTGGTGAGGGAAGCAGCCGGCCTTCCTTAAGTAGCCAGCTCATCACCATGCCTTTTATGAGCTGCAACTGCCTCCAATTGCTCCCTTCATTTCTCAGCTCTACGCTCTACAGCCGAGATGGGAGGAGGGGAGGGGGCCCTCCAGCTCCTCTCCTCACAAGGGCCTGATTCTGGCTCAACTTCTTCCTCCTCCTGTTCTGGCCTTCCCTCTTCCCCATCTGCTTCTTCCTCTTCTGAGGAGTGTCGCCACCAGTCTTCTTCAGGTAAGAATCCCTCCATTCCTCTGGACTCTTCCGTGGTTGCCGCTTTGCCTAGGGGGGGCTTGCCACCACTCCTGCTCATCTGGTGCAACCCTGACACTTCAGACTAAAAAGAACATATCGCTGGACAAGCCCACATCATGTGCCTTGAGATGTTAAGCTTGGTTTCAGATGGCGCCAAATCATGGCTTAGCCCTGGGTAGCAGAGCAGCAACAAGTACTGGAGGTGCCACAACTTTTGCTCTGAATACCTGCATGCTTGCTCTTGCATGCATGCTTAGCCATTGTTTGGCACAAAATTGCAAGCAAACCAGACCAGCCTCACATCATGTGGATTTATTTACTTTTGAAATTACTGTTGAAATTACTGTATAGCCAGCCCATAGCAGGAGTTCTCTGGTTGTAGCACAGAGCAAAACCCTCCCCACTTGAATAAACTTGAAACCGTCAAAAGAGAAAAGAAAAATGACGCCGTTATTTCATGACTTTTTCTATATCATTGGACGTTCAGTATCGCTTTGGGTATACAGCTTTTCGTAACCAAAGGCGACTGCTAAATAAATAATATGAAAGCAGACGCTGCGGTGCCTTTCATGCTTGACAAAAGTCTTTTCCAAATTCTACAGCAACAGTTAAAAAGCAGAATACGACAAGGAATTAAGAGGGGGGGAGAAGGACATTTGAAGAGGGATTGGGCGGGGGACACTTTGTTGGTTTTCAGGGTTATATGCTCTCCTACAGCGATAGCCAAAAGGCAGACTGAGATCTACTGGTAGTTCTCTGGCTGGTTTGAAATAGATCAGTGAAAATTGCTCATTCCCAGTTGTTTAATAATGACAACAACAAAATAAACCCCGCATCCCTAAAAACACAAAATATTGCTGAAATTAAGAAAGCAAAGGCTTTTTGAGTGTGGGTGTGTGATGGCCTGGGATTCAAACTTAGATGCTGAACCTGAGGGATCCCAGCCTGCACAGGATTCATCGCCTCCAGAACCAGCAGAGCCGGGGCTAGGGCCTGAGTCTGAAGGGTCCTCACCTGTGCTGGATCTTCAGGTGCAGGCATCTGCTGAGTCTGCTCTGGCTCCTGATGGGATGGAGGACCCATTGCCTGCAGGTGCTCCACTCCCAGCCCTGTTAGGGGAAGCTGAGGTTGCCTCTGGGTCCGGTAACCCTCCAGCCTCTCCTGAGCTGCAGAGGCTCAGGGCAGAGAGGCGAAGGGAACTGAGTTCCCACAGGAGGAGTGCTCGCCTCCAAGCCAGTGAGTTACCAGAGGATCGGGGCCACCCTCTGCCTCAGGGCAGATAAAAGCCAGCCAGCTCCAGCTCAAGTTGCAGGAGTAACATTGTTGCTGACCAGTTCCTGCTTGAAACCTGTCCTGCTTTCTTGCCTGAGCTCCTGACCCGTCCTGGTTCCCTGCTTGCCTACCTGTTCCCGACTTTGCCTGACTCCCTGCCCTGCACCCAGCTTCAGTGACTACGGACTGCCTTTACGTTGTACCTCTGACCACGGACCGAACTTGGACCTCGCCTTTCGGCTAACCCACGGGACCAGCACAAGGTGCATGTGTGGAAAGATTGTTGCCTTTTGGTCCTCAAAACAAATTCCTGGGCTAAGAATACAGTCATTCTAAATGCATATCTCTGACACCAGACTTCAGTTGGTGGATGTCAGTGTTCTAGTAAAACACAGGTTAAAGTCTGCCACTCCTGTTTTCCGTGTGCTATTTTCCTGTCACTGTCCACCGGGGCAGTTTTCACTCGGCCTGACATTGTAAATAAAAGACTACCGAGTTTGCTCATAGTACAATAGAGAAGAATTAAAGAACCTTTTAATGAGGGTGAAAGAGGAGAGCACAAAATATGGTCTGAAGCTCAACATCCAAAAAACTAAGATCATGGCCACTGGTCCCATCACCTCCTGGCAAATAGAAAGGAAAGAAATGGAGGCAGTGAGAGATTTTACTTTCTTGGTTTCCATGATCACTGCAGATGGTGACAGCAGTCACAAAATTAGAAGACGCCTGCTTCTTGGGAGAAAAGCAATGACAAACCTAGACAGCATCTTAAAAAGCAGAGACATCACCTTGCCGACAAAGTTCCGTATGGTTAAAGCTATGGTTTTCCCAGTAGTAATGTACGGAAGTGAGAGCTGGACCATAAAGAAGGCTGATCGCCAAAAAATTGATGCTTTTGAATTCTGGTGCTGGAGGAGACGCTTAAGAGTCCCATGGACTGCAAGAAGATCAAACCTATCCATTCTGAAGGAAATCAGCCCTGAGTGCTCACTGGAAGGACAGATCCTGAAACTGAGGCTCCTATACTTTGGCCACCTCATGAGAAGAGAAGACTCCCTGGAAAAGACCCTGATGTTGGGAAAGATTGAGGGCACAAGGAGAAGGGGACGACAGAGGACGAGATGGTTGGACAGTGTTTTTGAAGCTACCAACATGAGTCTGACCAAACTGTAGGAGGCAGTGGAAGACAGGAGTGCCTGGCGTGCTCTGGTCCATGGGGTCACAAAGAGTCAGACACGACTAAACAACAACAACAACAACAATAGAGAGTGAATACTTTTCTCCTTCTTTGGCAATCACTCGTAGCTGAGTAAGATTGTCTTCCATAAACACGGTTTTAACAATGAGTCCGTAAGTGACTGTGGAGGCCAATTCTGGATCCACACATCCTTCCATAGTGGGAACATTGGTTTCCAGGCGGGAGTTGATCATGGTGAGGGTTTGTCAAGCGTGCCTTCCTCTTAGCACGTTTCTCCCTTGCATCCTGAGTTCGAGTGTCTTCAAAGCCCATGACACCTTTGGTAAAAGCTGTTCTCCAATTGGAGTGCCCACAGGCAAGTGTTTCCCAATTTTTGGTGTTTATACTACATTTTTAAAATTTGCCTTGAGACAGTCTTTAAGCCTCTTTTGTTGACCACCAGCATTATGCTTTCCATTTTTAAATTCAGAATAGTTGCTTTGGAAGACGATAATCAGGCATCCGAACAATATGACCAGTCCAACAAAGTTGATATTGAAGAATCATTGCTTCAACACTGTCACTGGTGATCCTTGTTTCTTCCAGTACACTGGTATTAGTTCGCCTGCATTCCCAAGTAATGTGTAAAAAAATTTGGAGACACCGTTGATGGAATCTTTCAAGGAGTTGGAGATGGCGTTTATAAGTGGTCCATGTTTCACAAGCATACAGTAAGGTTGGTAGTACACAGAGTGAATACTATCAGGGCCTTGATGTTAGTTGGAGGGGTCAAGGTCAGGTAGCAACCAGGTTCCAAAGTGTAGCAGTCAAAGACAAGGAAGGCATGACGTAGCAGTTTCTAGAGCAGCTAATAGTTGCTTAAACTGAAGCAAATTAACAACAATACAGTTTATTCAACCGTCAGTCAGAGCACAATCATTATCCATACAATTTTTTTTTAAAAAGGTCTAAACATCTCGGAAAACATTACACTGAAACATACAATGAGAAGTAGATTATACATTTAGACCCATGTCAATACTGTCTATTATAAGCTTACAGCATTTAAAGGCCAAAAAAAGAAATTTGGCCACCAAGGGGGTTGTGGTACCAGTAAAATTGCTCAGCAAAAACAAAACCTGTCTTTCTCTGTCTACTAGGTTAAGTTGGCATAAGAGTGGGGCTATCAGTTTTTGTCTAAGATCTACATAAAATGGTCAGGTCAAAAGAATATGTTTAGTTGGCTCAACCGTTCCCAGGGCACAGGGACAAAATCTCAGAGCATATGGAACT
>JAWWNI010001194.1:0-107709 GCA_034642065.1 Darevskia nairensis | reverse complement strand
TAAAACCAAATATATACATGCACACCTAAAACCTGGTTCCTTTTTTAAAAAGTGATGCTGAGGAATTGTCTGATTGTCTCTTGCACTCAGGTGAGTGAGCTTTTTTCTCTGAAGTCATTTTTGCTGTTGTTTCCCCACTTATTTGATTTTCTACCCCCCCCCTCCCAAGGTCTGCTGATTTTAAAATATGCCCTACAGCAAGGGCTCCCAAACTGGCGCACGGACCACCATCGGTCCATGTGCTCCTTTCAGGTGGTCCATGATGTGCATGCGTTAAGATTTTTAATTGCATTTTTATTGCTCTCTTTCTTTCTTGTACTTTATTGCATTTCAGTTCCAGGCCATTTCAGTTCTAACGGAGTAAAGTACAAAACAAGAAATTTAAAGGAGCAATTGAAACACGAGTAAAAATCACACAGCATTATGAATGCTACAGCTGGCTGAAAAATCAAATCGAATAGCCTTGGCAATTTTCAAGTGGTCCCACAGGAGCGTAAAGTCAAAGAATAATAACATTGGAAGTGTGGAAACCTGCTTGCTGCCCTGGTCTGATCTAGATGTCGTTGGAGCACCAGAAAGCCACAAAGCCCTCGCCTAATTGCTAACCCAAAATTTGTATCCTAGCAAGCTGTTGGGTTTGCTGAACCTACTTCCTAATTCTGAAAAACACTCTAACACAACAGGACTGTGAGGATTCAAAAGGAACCATCCTCACGACTACTAGGCTGAGTTGGTCCTGGTTAAAAAACAAAAATCACAGTGCAGATATTGTGTCGGGATCATAGGGAATGTCACACAGACGCAATATAAATCTACCGGTAGCAAGTTATGACAATTCCACGAGCCTGAGGATCTTTAGGAACTGATTTTAAAGTTTCTAGACCTCATGGATTTGTGTGGTTTTTTTTCCTGGGAAGGCAACACCCCTTTAACCTACCCTGGGTTGCCACCTGCTTTGCAGACAGAGATATAAGACTAGTTCCCCTTCAAATTAACAAATGTAATTGTTCTCCAAAGATACATTTCCCCCCCCATACACATCCATCATACACTGTAACCAAAAAGGAAAAGGAAAAAAAAAGCAGTGTACATGAAAATAAGAAAATAAATTAAATCCGTAGCAGAGGGAAGAGGCAGAGGTGCTCTAGACTGCAGCGGAGCTGGAAGCTTCCAGCGATAACGAGAGAATCAAAGAGTTTTGCTGTTTGTTTTGTTTTCGTGTGTGTGTGGTTTTTAATAAGAGTGACTGCCAGCTTGCCTGCTAGCGCGGGTCCAAGCGAGTAGCCCGAGCAGAGCAGAGGGAAGGCCCGGCTGCTCGCAAGTGTTTATAATTCCGTAAGAGTCCCCCGCTGGAGCCGCTCACTAAAATCGCCTTGCAAGTACGGGCGGTGGAGAAAGAGGGAGGGAGGAGAGTGTGAGTGTCCTGTCCTAGGAGGAGGAGGAGGAGGAAGAAGAGCAGGCATCCTTGCGATCCAAATGCAGCAGCGTTCAGCAGGGAAGTCGAGGCCGGTCTGAGGCTGTCCAGGGTGACCGTCTCCATGCTTAGCCATCTTCCTTAGGGGGCGTGTACCAGCCTGAGAGCGAAGTAAAAGGTTGTGAGGAAAGGTGGAAGACGTGGGGTTTAGGTGAACAGATGCCGTTTCTTGTAGATCAGGCATAGGCAACCTTCGGCTCCCAGATGTTTTGGGACTACAACTCCCATCATCCCTGACCACTGGTCCTGTTAGCTAGGGATCATGGGAGTTGTTAGTCCCAAAACATCTGGGAGCCGAAGGTTGCCTACCCCTGTTGTAGATCAAGGCTGGGAAACTTTTGCTGGTGGGCAACCTACATATTCTTAACCTCTTCACCCTTGTGCCCCCCCCCCCCCGGTCAATCGCCAGATGCCATCCTCGCATCAGGCAATGCTGATCAAATCAAAAGCACAGCTGTTTGGAAAACTTTTTGTAAAGCTGCCTTGTGCTGCTCTTCAAACCCCTGCTTTTCAGAGGGGCTGTTTGAAAGTCCTTTTGCAAACAGCTGAGCTTTAGCTGGGCCTGCCTGTTTGCAGCATACAGCCAGCACAGTATTAACCCAGTTATTATTTTTTTTTAAAGTCCATCACAGGCCAGCAGGGTGGATTGGATTTTAAATCAAATTGATTTAAATCACAATTTAAATCACTAGTCAGTAAGGCTTGATTTAAATATTTTTTTTTTACAGAAAGACTCATTCTTGCTGGTATCCTATATAATAATCTTGCTATGTCCCTGCTTTTCCGTGTGTCACGGAAGTGCGTTCTGCGCATGTCACACGGGGACGCAGGGATTGGAGGGGGCGGAACGACACAGACACTCTCCGGCCGGGCGAAACTGCGCCGCCACCCATTGCCGGGCCGCCGCCGCTGCCACCTCGACGGAGGAGCCCTGAGGAGGAGGAGGAGGACGGCCGGCCCGGCCTGGAGGCAGCGGCGGCGAGGAGGACGAGGACGCCGCCTCGCAACCCTCCTCACCCCGGCCGCCGCGCCGCTGGCTGCCTCTGCACCTCGGGTCCCGCTCGCCCCCGCTAGAGCCCGTTATCAACGGGCTGAATTCAACTAGTAATCTTAATAATTACAACCATATGAAGGTTTCATTTTTGGAATAATAAATTTTCAGAGTAGTTTTTACAGTTATATCAAAAATTACTGATTTGGTTATACTACTAGAAATACATAGACAGATAATTATGAAATTATGGTGAGGTTTAATAAGTTAACTGTTTATATTTGGACAACTTTTCTGCTGTACTTTATTGGAAGGAGAAAAATAATCATTTCCTTAATAACAATTTATTTAACTAAAACAATAACATGATAGCATATGTATCCATGTTTGTTAACTGATGTGGTTAAACATTAAAAAAAACAAAACTGAGTTTTAGCACACTTGATAAACTTAAAACAAATCCTTATTTCCTGATGAGTAGCCTTTGGACTACAATGTAACTTAAATAGAAGACTATATTTAGAAAGATTTTTCCTCCAAAAGCACTTTATTTTAAAAATCCGATTTAAATAAAAAAAAAATCTTTTTTTTTTTTTAAATCATTGATTTTTATCCACCCTGCAGGCCAGCAATTCCCCACCCCTGCCTCACATGGAGCTGGTCTAGCCAGCAAAATACTCCTCTTACTTGGGTGCTCAGAGGCTCTTTCCCAGGCCCAGATTCTCCTCTAGAACTGGAGGAGCAAGGGGGCTTTTTGCATAGAAATCATAAGCTCTGCCACTGAGCTAGGGGCCATCCTCTCCAGGGGGATGGGAATTCTGTGGGTCTCTCCAGATCTTGCTGGGGCTATGTTGCAGCCCACCCTCCCAACAACAGCTGGAGGGCACCAGGCAACCCACCCGTGCCCTACAGGGATTGCCATGGGATGATGGTTTTCAAACTGGTGGCAGCCTCAGGTCAGTAATGGCAGACAAGCTTTCTGGAGTGGGAAAGCTCTGCCACTACCCATCTTCTACTGTGATGAGACTCTTCAGTATAGACAGAACGCCCCTAGGACAAGGGGATGAGGGCAGAAGGTACATTGGTCAGGGGTTCCGAGCTCCCCTCCCACAACTGTTTAACAATGGCAACACCACCCCTCTCTCCCTCGATTAGACTGTTGCCTGTAATAACTCGGGTGTAGTTTTGTACTTGTAAATGCAGGTTACAGCCGCATGGCGTCACTGACTCCACCCCGTGACCTCATTTTACATTTGGCTCCTATTTTACCTGGCACCGGTTGCCATGGGTGTACAGAATGGAACTTGCTGAGTATTGTTGTTATTATTAACTAGCAAATTAAGCCCGTTAAGATAACGGGCGCGAGAAGATATGTGGCGAGGCTGGTGTGCGGGCGGCAGTGCTTTGCGCCGGTTCCCCCCACTTTGGTGAGGCTGTAAAGGCGGCGGCAGGAGCCTCCAGGAACGGGAGGCTCGGCTGCAGGTGTGCGGGCGGCGGCGCTTCGTGCCACTTCCTCCGCGCTTTGGCGAGGCTGGTGTGCGGGTGGCGGCGCTTTGCGCCGGTTCCCCCGCGCTTTAGCGAGGCTGTAAAGGCGGCGGTAACGGGCGCTAGCGGCGGTGGCCGCTTCGCTCCTCGGTGGCGGCGGCCGGAGGAGGAGGAGGCTCCGTGCATGACAGCAGCGCTGCCCGAAGTGACACCGCGCGTGCGCCGCCGCTGACTTCCGGCCTGCGTCCCTGTTGGGGGGGGGGACAGTAGAGCTGTCCAATCCCTGCGTCCGTGTCTGACATGCGCACTCGCGCAGTTCCACTGACACACAGTGGACGCAGGGACACTTGGAGATTATTATATAGGATGGCTTTACTGTTTGGCTCTCGCAGAATTTCTGGGCTCAACTCAAAGTGCTGGTTTAAATCCTTATAAAGCCACTTGTGGGGTCCCACCTGTTCCTCCCTAAGCCTGGCTGTTCCTTAAGGTGAGGATAAGAAACATTGGCCAACAACGTAGATTGGCTCCTCAGCCTTCCACCAGACGCGCTTCAACCATGGTGCTAGTCCTTACCATTCTTCTCGTGAATCTGACCAGGGACTTGTACGACTGCTGCGCTCTTGTCAAACTGTACTGTTCTGCGGGGGGAGAACGGAGAATGGCTTTTAATGTTAAGAAGGCTGCCCTCTCTGCACCCTAATAGGGCTGGGAGATAATTAATATATCGTCCAAAACCAGTCCATATCAGTTCCATAGTTTTTGACTTGGCAATATATTGCGAATCATGATGTGTGTGTGCTATACAAAAAATCAAAACGTGGGGAAAACTGCGAAGCCAGCCAATGCCTCTACACGGTTCCATCCTTATTTCAGACTTTGTGATATAATCAGTATGTCGCGATGTTTAGCTAGCAATATATCGCGAAGCTGAAAGCCAGCTATTGCCCAGCCATAGGGTGCCCTAGAGGCTCCTGCCTCTAACCCACAGAAACACGATTACCCTGAAAAGCCACACACCCGTGAATGCAGATGTTACACTCCTAGAGGCGACTTTGCCAGATTATATCTCCCACATTGCTCCAACACGAAACACTCACTGTGCAGAATATCTTGTAAGCGGGGTGTGTGTGTGTGTTTTTTTTTTAAATGCCAATCAAGGCATTCTAGGACATTTTAGGTGTGACCATAGGAAGCTGGGCCCCCCCCCCATTTTTTTACACGTTTATATCCCGTATTTTAAGGCAGTGGACATAGTTCTCCCCTCCCTGGTTTATTCTTGCAACAACCTTGAGGGCTGAAAGAGAGAAAAGGTCTGCGGCCTATTCAAGGCCACCTAGGTCAGTGTTCTTCAACCTCAGGTCCCCAGATGTTGCAGGACTACAACTCCCATGATCCACCGCTAGCTTAGCCCAACGGCCAGGGATGATGGGAGTTGTAGTCTTGCGACAGCTGGAGACCCAAGACTGACCTAGGCCACATTGCACACCACACATTTAAAGCACCATGACATCACTTTGAACAGTCACGGTCCCCCCCCCCCCAAAAAAAATATTCTGGGAGCTGCTGTTTGTTCAGGGTGCTGAGTTTGCCCACAATTCCCTTTCCAGAGTTCCCTGTGAAGAAGGACTGTCAAAGCACTTGGGGAATTGTAACTCTCTTTAAAGCTTTGCCAGCTCTCTTCTGCCGGTTTTTGGGACCTCTGGCAGCTGACTCCTCTACAGCACCAGTGCAGGGAGGTTACCTTGTTGGCGCCAAACTGGACCCTGGCTTTGCCCTTCACAAGTGTGGCACTGATCTGCATTATCACGGACTCCACCGAGTAAGCACTGCTCCAGCCCTGGGGGAAAGGAAGCGAGGGAAAAGGAAATCTTCACAGAACTGTAGAGTTGGGAGCGACCCACGAGCGCGATCTAGTCCAGCCCTCTGCAATGCAGGGACCTTTTTGCCCCATGTGCGGCTCGAACCCGCAACCCTGAGATTTAAGAGTCTCATGCTCTACCGACTGAGCTATCCCAGGGAGCAGCACCCCAGCCCAACTGCAGCAGACGTGGGACTTGGGCCTGGCCCCAAACGATTCCCAATGGGAGTCCTCCCGGCCGCCTCACCTGTTTTGTTAGAAGCTCCATGCAGATAGCTCCTCCGCCCAGGACATACCTTGAGGGAGGAGGACAGAGGAAAAATCCATTGTTAGCCAAAAAGCCTGTGCGTGTGTGTGTGTGTGTGTAAATTCATTTAAAAGGGGAGCAGTAGCCCAGTTCCCTCACAATCAAAGCCCTTTCCTAATGGAAGATGGCTGCCACACAAAGCTCTCCGACTTTTTGCTTCGGTTTTAGTCTTAAATTTACCGAAAAAAGCCACTATCTCAGCTTCAAAACCTGCCTGACCAGGGTCGTTGTGACATTCTATCTAATGGCTGGCTGCCAGTTACTAAAGCCAACTTCCAATTAAGCCGACGGAGGGAGAAGAATGGTAAAAGGAGAAGAAGGAGGCCGCGCAGCGTTCTAAGTGGCCTCACAGCAAACACAGTGAGTAGGAGTTACAAAATAATTAAGAGACCACAGACAGCGCAGTGCAAGATCACAGCCGGAATAGTCTGATAAGCACGGGAGAATGCTGAGAGCTCAAGGGATTTCTCAACCCGCCTGGTAATTTCAAGGCTTCATAAATTTCTTCCAAATAGTTTTAATAATTACAATTCCCTAATGGCAGATCCTAATGTATAAATAATAAAATTATTAATGTGCCTCCTGCCCCACAACCAATCCTGCTGCTCAGCTAAGATGGCCTGTCCTTGGGGGGGGGGGGGGGAAGGAGGCAGGTGGAAGCTGACTCTACATCTCTAGATGGAGCAGACGGAATGTGGCCGCCTCTGATTTTCTTCAGAACCAAGGAACACCCGATTGAGTTTGTCCGGCAGTAGAACTAGGGTCCAAATACTGTCGCCTCCGGGGAACAGGGCACCCAGCAGCACAGATCCGCCCCCACCGGCTTTAATCCTGTGTCCTTTCCAAGCAAACCCGGCATGCCATGGTAAGAACTCGGGGGGCAGAACATCCCCCTTGCAGGTCGGCAAACTAAGACCCAGGGGCCAGATCCGGCCCAATCGCCTTCTAAATCCAACCCGCAGACGGTCCAGGAATCGGCTTGTTTTTACATGAGTAGAATGTGTCCTTTTATTTAAAATGCATCTCTGAGTTATTTGTGGGGCATAAGAATTCTTTCGTCGTCGTCCCCCCAAAAAATATAGTCCGGCCCCCCACAAGGTCTGAGTGACAGTGGACCGGCCTCCTGCTGAAAAAGTTTGCTGAACCCTGGTTTAGACAATACTGAGATAGATGATCAAGGACCTGGGCTCAGTATGAGGCAGTTTCCTAGGTCCTGGCTGCCCTGTGATCTTCAGAAGAAGGGAGGTAACATAGATTCAAATAAGACTGATTTCAACATGAAAAAAACTAAGATCATGGCCACTGGTCCCATCACCTCCTGGCAAATAGAAGGGGAAGAAATGGAGGCAGTGAGAGATTTCACTTTCTTGGGTTCCATGATCACTGCAGATGGTGACAGCACTCACGAAATTAGAAGACGCCTGCTTCCTGGGAGAAAAGCAATGACAAACCTAGACAGCATCTTAAAAAGCAAAGACATCACCTTGCTGACAAAGGTCCGTATAGTTAAAGCTATGGTTTTCCCAGTAGTAATGTATGGAAGTGAGAGCTGGACCATAAAGAAGGCTGATCGCCGAAGAATTGATGCTTTTGAATTATGGTGCTGGAGGAGACTCTTGAGAGTCCCATGGACTGCAAGAAGATCAAACCTATCCATTCTTAAAGAAATCAGCCCTGAGTGCTCACTAGAAGGACAGATCCTGAAGTTGAGGCTCCAGTACTTTGGCCACCTCATGAGAAGAGAAGACTCCCTAGAAAAGACCCTGATGTTGGGAAAGGTTGAGGGCACAAGGAGAAGGGGACGACAGAGGACGAGATGGTTGGACAGTGTTCTCGAAGCTACTAACATGAGTTTGGCCAAACTGCGAGAGGCAGTAAAGGATAGGGGTGCCTGGCGTGCTCTGGTCCAGGGGGTCATGAAGAGTCGGACACGACTGAACGACTGAACAACAACAAGACTGATTTTAAACAGCATGGATTTACATGGGTTGTTGCCCTCGCCCTTGATAGGAAACTGAGTTACTAATAGAAGCCACTCAAATCCCACCGGTAGGGATGGTCAGGCACTTACCCTCCCGATAGCACAGGAGACACGACTCTTACGAAGGGCGGGTCAAAGGGAAAGTTGTCCTGAAAGGAGAAGAGAGAAGATGAGCTGGCTGCCGGGCGGCCCTCCCTTTCCCTTCCACCCCTGCCATCAGCTGCTGCTGCTGCTGCCACCGCCACCTCCTCCCTCCCACCAGCCTGACCTTAAAGGTGAAGTTGAGGAGGATGAAGTCTGCCCCCTCTTTCTCTTTGAGGATCTGCAGATCACTGTGCAAGGCGCTGTCCTCGTCCACCCTGGGGGAGAGAGGGAGAAAGGCTGAGCCTAGGCTAGAGGACGGCCACTGCCCTCTTCCCAGGTCAGAGTTCCCGCTTTGGGGGTCACATGCTGGGCTGGACGAGAAGCCAAAGTGGGTGGAGAAGCAAATGCAATTTCCCCCTCCCACTTTTGTACAATGGGGTAGTTTCTCTGCATCGTCACGACACACACCTCTGCCCAGGCAAGCAAGATGCGCAACCAGAGCTCAAGGAACGCCCCAGCCAGGCGAAAACACTCATGGAAGGTGCATAGGGGTTTGCCTGAGGAGGTGTCGCCTGGGGAAGAGTCCCAAGGGCCAGATGGAACATGCTGGAGGTCCACCTTTGGGTCAGATTCCCCACCCTTGGCCTAGATGATAGCCTTCTATCCAGGGGTGGCTAGCTTTCTAACTCTCTCCTGGATAGCTCAGTTGGTTAGCATGGAGCTGACAACGCCAAGGCTAAAGGTTCGATCCAGCTGTGCATTCCTGCAGGGTTGGACTGGATGGTCTCTTCCAACTCTACAATTCTGTGGTTCTGTGGAACCCTTTTTGTTCTGTGGGCAGGATTCACCCCTGGCCGAAACAAGAGTCAGTGTGGTGCGGGACCTGGCAGAGACCCACTCGGCCATGAAGCTCATTGGGGGCAACCTGGGGCCAGTCACTGCCTCTCGGCCTACCCTACCTCGCAGGGTTGTTGTGAGGATTAAGCGAGATAGGGAGAAAACCCATGTATGCCACACCTTTAGTTCTTTGGAGAAAAAGGTGGGATACGATGCAATAAACAAACACTGGGGGCAGGTTGTCCACGCACAAGCATATATATATGTTTCGCACACCTATTTCATACACAGAAATCCTCATTCCACTGGTTAAATAGATCTGCTGGCCGGGGAGGAGGGTATCTGGGGTATATTCAGAGGCACTGGGATGGGCAGAGAAGTTTTAACCTCTCCATCCACCAAAGCACTAGCTAACTTCATGAGAAGAACCCGAGGGCAAGGGCTATCTTATCCCTAGGAGGTGCGAACTGCTCTGGGAACCTTTGTTGTCGTTGCTGGAAGAGCTGCATAAAAATGCTGGCTATGAATCAATAAAGCAGGCTCAGATAAGCCTTTGTTAATTTTTTCCAGTTTGGCTGGAAGCAGCCCACTGCTAGGTGCTCTACCCCAGCCTCTCTTGCTGCTCACGGTGGAGAAAGGGGGGAGGAAAACCCCTTTGCCCATCTACCGGCCTGGGAGAAAAAGCAGAGCAGGCCTCTTCAAGTGTGTGTGAAGTCCCGATTCGTACTGGAATGGAGGAGTGGCCAGGGCCTCCCCCCACACCCAGGCATCTTGCTTAGGGTAGGGTGCAGCGCGCGCACACACACATACGGGACCAGTCAGACCCTCACCTCAGGAGTTTGACATTCCAGTCGTACAGGCTGTCGTTCACTAGTTCAACTGCATAGTTTCCTGTGGGAAACACAAAGAAGCCATCAGTAATGCAGGAGAAAGGTAAGAAAAGGAAGAATGGCTATACAGTGGACGCTTGGGTTGCGAACGCACGCCCGTGACGCAATTCAGCACTTCTGCGCATGCGCAAAGTGCGATTTAGCGCTTCTGCAAATGCATGAGTACCGAAACCCGGAAGTAACACGCAACCCAAAGCGAGCGCAACCCGAGGTATGACTGTACACACAAACACACACACACAAACCTTAAAGTAACCAACAACACAGAATTAAATTCCTACAGCAAACCACTTCGGCTTCCACAATATATATAGGCGGCGCCCCATTCACATGGGGGTCACGTTCCAGGCCCCACGTGCATAAATGAAACGCACCTAAGTGGGGAGCACTAAGTGTGAGTCCTTGTGGCTCGCAGGGAGACCCCAGAACCTGAAGAGGATGTCCTCTTTGGGCTCCGGGGTCTCATTGCAAGCCACAAGGACTCCCTAGGGTGCTCCCCACGTCTGGGTTCTCAGTGCCGTGTGTGTGTGTGCCGTCGCATGCAGATAGATCGCATACAAGTGGGGAGTTGCTTGTATACATACAAATATATGTAAGGCTGTCATTGTGCAGCCCCCATTGCGGGATTTGCAGTGCTGCATGAGAATCCTGGGAAAGGGAGGCTCCAGGGTAATTATGTTTTTATATATGCTGGAAGCCGCCCAGAATGACTGGGTTACCCCAGCCACATGGGTGGGGTACAAATAATACAAGTATTATTGTTGTTATTGTTATTATTATTATTATTGGTTAGGGTTAGCGAGCAGAGTGAGCAAGGACACAGCCCAGAATATATATATCTACCTAAACAAACCACAAACAAAACAATTGCTCCATCATCTGCACCCCACTGAAAAGACCAGTGCAACACAGGGGTGACAAAATAAATTTCAAATTCTACATTATAGGCATCCGTATACATCAGACACACAACCACAAGAAAATAACGCAGGATAAAGCCACGTGGTGCATCACATGACCTACCAACTCAGTTTACCTATGACAATCCAGGTTTCTCAACAGTCCTGCCCCCCTCTTCCTGACCAATGACAACCACTTTCCCCAAAAGGCCAGGTGCTCCCAGACCTTGCCCCCCCCCCCCGCCTTGGGGCTTTTCCAGGCTAGATACTCACCACCCTTGAAACTTGCCGATCGGTAAATATCCCTGAGCTCCTTCATTAGCCGGTCGGTGGCCTGCACAGACCCAGACACTGCCCCCTGAGAGAGGGCGAGAGGGAGGAGGAATTTCATTGTTACACCCGTGTTGGTAGCAAAATGGGCTGCCCAGCTGCAGGCTACTCCATCCCCCCCAGCCCCCGCCCTCGGAACGGTCCCTGGCTGCAGGAGACAAACTATCGCCCAGGCTCAGGGCTGGCCTGGTGCTCTCCTGGGCAAGGTGGACTCCAGCTCCCACCAGCGCCCAGGCAGCGCAGCCAACAGCCGCAGTCCGACCATGTGCCTCTCCCAGCGTCAAAGAGGGAGAGGCAGGTTTTGAAACGTCAGCTGGGCGACCCTCCCCTCCACCTCCATCCCCAACCCGCCCCCCGTTTCCCCGCCTTGCCCTCCCGCCTGGCGACACGTACATTTAAGTAATCTTGCCTCTGGTTCTTTTTTATTTTCTCGAGGATGGCCAGGTTCTCTTTGCCAATGCCGTCGTCTTCCGCCTTCTTCCCTTCCGGCGGCTCCTCCTCTTTCATCTCGTAGTGATCGAGTTCTTCTGTGTCCTTGGGGGCGAGAAGAGAACCGCAGAATTGTGAAGTTGGAAGGGACCCAAGGGCCATCTAGTCCAACCCCCTGCAATGCAAGGTCGGAGCTCATGGCACATTCCTGACTCGCGACAGCTTTGACTTCTCTTTTTTTTCCCCCTCCTTGGAAATCGAAAGCTGCACGAGCCACGCAGGTCTGTCTCGTGCTGCTTCAACTTTCACAACTGCAAGCAGCGGGTGCGAGGAGTTCCTTTCACCCAAGGGCCACATTCCCTCATGGCATGCCTAACAAAAACATTTGTGGCAGGCGCCGAAAATGGTACAGTGAAGGAGCCTGTCTAATATCAAAAGGCAGGGAGTTCCGAGGTGTAGGTACTGCTAAGGTTGATTTCTTACATAGAAATTTAGCAACATGGAACTATTCAAGAATTGTTGCATGCCAAATGGGAAGTGTGCTCTGTCTCCAAAATGTATCTCCATAGACCTTTTAACATAGGTTCTGCAGCCAATTATTATTATTATTATTATTATTATTATTATTATTATTATTATTATAAGTTTAAAATACTTTATTGAAATTATAAATTAAAACAAAACATAACAATGTTCACACAATCAATAAAATATACAAATTACTACCAATTTCGCCATATCCAGACAATTACCGGTATATCCATATACATCTCTTCCCCATAGCTTAAACAAGATTACTTTCACATTACTGTTTAGGTTCCTCGTTGGTCCTATATCCCATATCAACATCACTAATGACATCAAGAAATCAGCACCAATTAGATGACTTCCACTTGTCGTTGACTCGGAGTATATAGATTTTCCTAGTTTCATGCGTTGTTAACATTCTTTCCTCTACTTTGTCAATTATATCACCCATTAACCCGGTCTTGTTTTGTTTCTCTGTGCGGAATATTTAGAAGTGGATCCACGACTTCATAGTGGGGCATTGTGTTTTCATGTAATCGCCAAATTTTTCCCAGCTTTGTTTAAATTTCTGGTTGCTGCATCCTCTGATTGAGTCTGTTAGTTTAGCCAGATCTAAATAGCTAAATACCTTTTCTTGCCATTCTTTAATATTTGGTCATTCTTGCTTTTTTCCAATAGGCTGCAATCAGAGTTCTAGCCTCTGCAGCCAATTTTTAAATCTGGATTTGGATGTGTCTATTATTTACCACCAATGGATGTATCCAAATCCTTGCTCACTATCGCATTAAAATCTCCAGTCCACATGATGGGCGGGGTGTAAGTAATAAAATTATTATTATCTGAAATAACCTGTTGTGAAAATTTCTGAAGGAACAGGAATGGCTGTGGAATTGGGGTGGCTGAGCAAACGGGAGTTGGGAATTTTTTAAAGGAATGCACCCCTTACCTCCGGCATCTCCTCGTCTTCCTCTTCAGAGGACACTTCTTCCTGTGTGCTCTATGGAACAAAACAGTGGGACAAGTGCATGGAGTTATTCCAGAAAACACTGCCGTAAGGCCACACTTGCAACCTATGTTTAAATTGCAATGAAGTCACTTTGAACAGTCATGGTTCCTGGGAACTGTAGTTTGTTAAGAGCGCTGGGAGTTGTTAGGGGACACCTGTTCCCCACCCAGAGTTCCCTGGGAAGAGGGTAAAAGGTAAAGGTAAAGGGACCCCTGACCATTTGGTCCAGTCGTGTCCGACTCTGGGGTTGCGGCGCTCATCTCGCATTATTGGCCGAGAGCCGGCGTACAGCTTCCAGGTCATGTGGCCAGCATGACTAAGCCGCTTCTAGCGAACCAGAGCAGCGCACAGAAACGCCGTTTACCTTCCCGCCAGAGCGGTTCCTATTTATCTACTTGCACTTTGACGTGCTTTCGAACTCCTAGGTGGGCAGGAGCTGGGACTGAGCAACGGGAGCTCACCCCGTCGCAGGGATTCGAACTGCTGACCTTCTGATCAGCAAGCCCTAGGCTCTGTGGTTTAACCCACAGCGCCACCTGGGCCACCTGGGAAGAGGGACAGGCTGCTAAACTGCTCTGTGAATCGTAGCTCAGTGAGAGAAAGAGACCTCCCAACAACAGCTTCCTTAAGTTAGGCTGACTCTACTCCAAACACTACACGTTAATTGCGGCCTGAAAACAAGCTGTATAGAAGTTCTATAAAAGCGACTGCATTCAGACAAATCATCTCTCATCTTAATATGTCAAAATATGAGTGAGCCTTTCGCGGGTAATCTTTTGTGTGACCAAGCCAGGATGTTTCCATTAACACTACTGCACAGGCTGCAATCCCAACTACCTAGGAGTAAGGCCTGTGGAATTCAGTAGGATTTAGACTTATGAGTAGATGTGGTTAGGAAAGGGCTGCGGCTCAGCGACAGAACATCTTCTTTGGGCGCAGAGGGTCCCAGGTTCAAACCCCGGCATCTCTGCAGAGAGCCCATGCCAGTCAGTGTAGACAAAACTGAGCTAGGTGGGCCAACTGTCTGACTCAATATAAGGCAGCTGCCTGTGTTCCTATGAACTGCACTGCGAGGTCTAAAAACAACTTTGAACTGTATTTTAATATTGTGGCTCATTCCAGAGCTGTTAGTCATAGTTTCTCGGCTTGGACAAAAGGTTAAACAGAAGATTCTCATGTTTGTTTCTGAGCTTCCTTGATTTCTGAAAATCAAGAGGATAAAAACTTTATAAAAGAATGGGGAAAACTTACAAGTTATTTAGGAGACCACTGTAAGCACATGGAAACCAGAGCAGGATTTTGACACACTTGTAGTGTAAAAAATATCATGGATAATATGGTTTGATATAATAACTGGAGCACAAACGAATATGCAGTTGAAGATGTTTTAAAACAAGACTCCATGGATGGGATGGGGGGAAGTCGCGCGGTTCGGAGAATCTCCACATATAGTGTTACTTTATCAATGTGTGTTTATTTGTATTTTTTTATTCGTAAAATTAATAAAATTTCTTTTAAAAGAAGAAGATTCTAATGTTTGTTTGCCAGATTGCACATAGCATCCCCAACTAAGGCTGGGAAAGATTCCCATCTGAAACCCTGGACTGCTGCCGCAAGTCAGTACAGACAATATGGAGCTCATCATAAGGCAGAGTCCATTGCCCATTCTGTCAAGGAGTTAAGTTTTATGTATTTGCAGAAGCTGCCAATAAAAGCTGGAACATGCTAGTGCATTCTAGCAGGTCTGTAACTTTCCATTCTGCTCAAAACAAGCAGCTGTTGTTTTGAACTGTATGCCTTATCTTAGTACCAAGGCCACGGGGAAGTGTATTATCTGCTGCCCAGTGAGCAGTCTTTCTCATTCTTTTTTTTCGACTGACTTCTTTTACCTTTACAGTATATTTTTGCATTTATATTTGTGTGGTGTCTTTTTATGCTGAAACTGGACTTTTTTTTTGCTCTAAGAGGAGCTACGCTGTACTTTATTGGGACTCTTGACAAAGAACTGTGAAGAACTTATGCCTTAGTAAACTTCTATGAATGGTTTTTCCTGCGTGTTGTGTTTCCTTGGAGTCCCACGTCTACCAGAGTTGCACTACTCTGCTACTTTGCTGCGCAGGCAACAGTCAGGAGTGTCCTGGGGCATTGATTCCTAACACCTTCCTATATGGAACCAACCTCCATGACAGCAGAATGCCACCTGGCCCAGGAGCCTTGCCGGGAGCCACAAGGCTGGCTTACCTGCTCAGCGGGCAGAGGCTGGTCCAGCATTTCAACGTCTGGATGCTGGGGAAGGTTGTAGAGTTTGCAGAGATCGGAAATGATCCGCTTCAGGTGCTGCAGAAGCTACCCAAGAAGGAAGCCAACGACAACAAAGTTATAGAAAAAGGAGGAATGCTGATCACCCCCCCCCGCCTCCTCCCTCCAGCTCAATCGCTCCCCCTCCTTCCCCAAAGAGGTGGCGCTTCTCCCGCCTCACCAACGTGTTTCCTTTCTTCACGTCTGCTAGCCGCTCCAGGATCGCTGCCAGGTTGGGATCGTCCGATTCCACGGACCATATTGGGGGGACAGCTGGATAAGACTCCTAGAGAAGGGGGGGAACCGAGGGGGTTAGCGATAGGCAGCATCTCACAGAGATCACCAGATATGACAATGTTGTCATCCTTCAGTCCTCTGCAACTTCCTGTCACAGGCCCATTATGCTAGGGACGGGGACCATATGGTCCTCCAGATATCACTGGACTACAACTCCCATCACCCATGCTGGCTGAGGCTGATGGGAATAATAATAATAATAATAATAATAATAATAATAATAATAATAATAATAATTTATTATTTGTACCCCGCCCATCTGGCCAGGTCCCCCCAGCCACTCTGGGCGGCTTCCAGCAAACACTAAAATATATTAAAATATCACACATTAAAAACTTCCCTAAACAGGGCTGCCTTCAGGTGTTTTCTAAATGTCAGGTAGTTATTTATCTCTTTGACATGGGATGGGAGGGTGTTCCACAGGGCGGGCGCCACTACCGAGAAGGCCCTCTGCCTGGTTCCCTGTAGCTTTGCTTCTCGCAGTGAGGGAACCACCAGAAGGCCCTCAGCGCTAGATCTGTGTCCGGGCTGAACGTTGGGGGTGGAGACGCTCCTTCAGGTATACTGGACCGAGGCTGTTTAGGAATTGGAGTCCAGTGATACCTTGAAGGCACCAGGTTCTCCAATCTTGATCTAAAGACCTTGACCAGCTCCCATGGGCTAGCAATGTTATTCTACCTGCCAGGGTTCTTGTGGCCCTCTGAACATTAAAGCCATGCAGCTAAGGACTAACTTGATGGCATAATGAAGTTTGCCAGTCCAAGCTCAAGGGGTCTCGAGTCTAAGGTCTTACTTGAGATAACAACCCTCTTTGTTTTTGACCCAGGCATCTATTATCCCTGAGCTGGGGATCCTGCGGGTCCCTCCAGATACTGTTGGCCTCCCAACACACAACAGCTGCAGCCAAGATGCCCAATGGTCAGGGTTGAGGGGCTACACATTCCTCAGATCTCTGAAGTGGTATTTCCAGTCTAAACCATTAAGGAAGGTGAGGCTGAAGAGCAGAGTCATAAAAGCAAAATAGTGACACCTCGTTGCCTGATCCTGATCCTTTCCCTCCATCTTTTTCCACCTAGGCCATCGGAGCACCTGGGCTGTCCTGCACCTCTACTTCCATGCTGCAGCCTGCACCCCTTTTCGGCTACATGCTGCACACTGTGTTACCCTGGCAGCTGCCCCATATAAATCACATCTCCCCTGCTAAATCAAGGCTGGTTTCCTATAAGAACAAACCTGCTGGATTAGGCTCAAAGGCCAATCTGGCCTGGCATCCTGTCCTCATGGTGGAGAACCAAGTGCCCCTGGGAAACCCACAAGCAGGACCCAGGCACAACAGCAACTAGCAATTCAGAGGCATACTGTCTTTCACAGGGGAAGGAGAATATAGCCATGGTGACTAGCCTTGATAGTCTTATCCTCCACAAATCTGTCCAATCCTCTTTTCAAGTCATCCAGTTTGGTGTCCGTATTACATTCCATCGTTTGCGCACTGTGTGAAGAACTACTTTCTTTTGTCTGCTTATGCCTCAGAATGGTCATCAGAGGCGAGCAGAAATTCCATGCAGGCGAGTGAGTACGCTGGCAGAGGGAGGATCCCTCCAACCCTCCTCGGCCAACCCGCTGGGTTTCTGTCCCCGTTGCAAAGGAAGGCCAAGTCCTTGCTTCCACTTGGAAGTGAGCTGGCAGAGGGTGAGTGGGTTAGATCATGCCATGTCTCTCAGTTGACCTGGCAGCTACATGCCAGCGTTGCAAAATGGGGCTTCTGCCTCCACTGCAGCCCGCGTGTTAACACAGGATAAGAGGATATGCCAAGTTTGCAACTTTCGTAGGTTTCCACAGGGGCTTTCCATGATCCCTCTTTTACCTTGGCAACTACCCCCACCCTCGGCCTTAGGCCCCGCCCTCTAAGCTCCGCCCACACATACCCCGCCCCTTTCAGAAAACGCCCCGCCCAAACTCTGCATGCCCCGCCCCGATTCCACATGCCCCGCCCCATCACCCCACTCCCCTCCAAGCCCCGCCCCCGAGGGAGTGAGAGGGTCCCCCACCCAATTGAACGCGCCCCCTCCTCCCTCCCACGCGGGGACTCACCGTGATGTTGCCATGGATACGGACGGGCCCCCCGCCGCCCGGGCCGGGCAGGAACTCGCAGCCCAGCTCGTCCGGGCAGGCGCGGGCGATGCGGAAGCGCTCGTGGCCGCGGTGGAAGATGGACTCGAGGAGCCGCAGCTCCCGCCTCAGCAGCGCGCGCCCCGGCCCCGCCCCCAGCACGGCGCCAGGCCCCGCCCCCAGCACGGCGCCAGGCCCCGCCCCGCCCGGCCCCGTGCGCTGCATCTTCCCATCGAGCGGCCCGCCGCGGCCCCCGGGCCCCCCGCGTCCCCCCACACCGCAAGATGGCGGCCGGGAAGGGCCCGCAGTCGGAAGTGACGACCCGCATCCTGCTCCTCCCCCCATCGGCGCGCGGGCGGGGGAGGAGGAGGAAGAGGAGGAGCCACTCCGGCAGGAGGTGACGGAGGAAGGCCCGCGCGGTCGCACGCACAACGCCGTCGTCATGGAGACGGTCGCTTCCGGTCCCGAGCGGAAGTGGAACTCTCAATGCCCGTTCTTTCGTTACCTTTGGCCACAGAGGTGGTGAGCCCTAGAGCGACGCCGTAGCGCGAGTTCATAAAGGGGCCAAAATGTCGTGTTTAAAATATGCTTTACAGCTGCTGCTCCTTTTGGTGACTTTGGGAGCTTTATTTAGAAAAATGATACTTCTACCATAGAGATGGTAAGGTATAGAGCGGCACCAATAGCGGCCGTGGAAAGAATCCTCCAGTTTTGCCTAGAGCGGCTCCACACTAATCCATACGCAGCTCGATAATTAAAATAATTTCCAAAGTCACCGGAAGTTCCGGTGTTGTTTGACTCTAATGTTACCCGCACAGGAACAAACACCCATGGACGGGTGTTGTATGCCATGTATGTACAGGAAACGGAAGTCATGTCAAGGAAACGGGCGGAAATGAATGAGAAATAGCTCTTGCCCTGAAGTGGGATGGAAAAAGAGGGTGAGGGGCGGCGGCGGCGGACGCAGTTTGGAATCCTGGATAACTTCCCTCGCAATTGGCTGCTTCCAATGTGACGCAAGAAGATGTACCTCCCAGGAAATATGGAGGAGGGCGACGGACAGCTTCTTGGTGACGTCAGGGCACGAGTGGCCAATGGCATGGCGAGAATCCCTAGGTGTGAATACCTTCACTCCTAACGGTGACGTCATAGCGAGTAATTGCCACAGGATGTGTTATTTATTTAAGGATACATATGAGACCCTCCTGTTATCAGGCCTGGTTACCTCGTTGTTTATTGCTGCCTTCCAAAGAACCTGGTAGCCTGCCTCTAGTCGGGAAGGCTCCATTATGCATTCATTTATAATAGACCGCTCTTCCTATATACAGTTTCTAGAGCAGGGTTTCCTTGCAAATCAATAATACTGTATGCACTGCTCAAAACAAAATAAAGACACTTAGAAGGTGAAATAAACAGAAGCTATCAACCCTGTGAGAAGGAAGAATTGAGTGTGAGGGAGGAAAGTGCAGGGCCTGGTGGTCCACTCAGACTGCACTCTCCCAAATTCCTTTTCCTTTTCTCCAGGTCTTCTAGAGACTATCACTTAAATTTAAAATCTTGCTCCTAATGGCGTTTATCCCTCTGCTGTTTAAAATATCATACTTTGTGGTTTTATACTGTTATTGTTACACACCTATTAGATACTCCAAACGAAGACCCTCTGAAATCCGTAGGATTTGCATTACTTCCTAAGATGTACAGTTAGCATTGCAGCCTACGCATGTTTACCTAGAAGTAAGTGCATTGAGCTCAATGAGACCTTCTCTTGAGACAGCAGGCATAAGTTTGCACTGTAAGTTGTTTCCCCTCTTTTGTACCTTAGCAAAAGTTTACAAAGAGAATGCAAAAGTTTACAAAGTGAATGTGGAAAAATTTGTATATAAACTTTGGCTTCTGTTAGATTAAAGCTACAGCAGGTTTTATTTCAGGGGGGTTGACTGGATGACCCTTGGGGGTCCCTTCCCAATCCTAGAATTCTATGCTAGTTGCTAAGAAATGCTCAAGGCCTTTGGAGGACTTCTTATCTCATATGAGCTGCTTCCTGCTGAGGCCCCCGCCTTTTTAATGAATCAGCAGAAAAACAAGTAGCCGGCAGAAGAAATCCAGCTCAGACCAGTTTTGCAGTTTGGTTGTGCTGAAGCAGCTACAGATGTTACATTCGGATTTGTACATGGGATTTGCTTTGCTGAACTGCATAAGAGTGCTTTGGACAATAAAGCAAGCAAGCCACCTTACTTTTCGGCACAAGCCAAGGATTGGGTTCTATTTAGCTAAACCAAACCAAAGCTTGTGTCTTTCTCTTGTGAGTCTGTTTCCCTTTCTCTAGGACAGGGGGTTGTCAACCTGGTCCCTACCGCCCAATAGTGGGCCTTTCTGGATTCTAGGTATATATATAATAATTGTTCATAAGTGTGCCAAGCAAAACAAGGCCACATGTCTGAAGCAGCACAGGAAGACAGGCCTCCCAAACTGACAAACTGTTTCTCTGCAAGGAAGGAGGGGGGATTGTCTCAGGAAAATAAAGTGATAATTCCTGGCTTCCTGATACCTGAGTGCCAGACAAAAGGGTGTGATTAACTTGGCTGGGAAACAGGGAAATGTAAATATCTCTTTTGTTTTACTTGATGGGTTTTTGGGTGGAGGGCAAGAGGAGGCATGGGGAGGGTCAAGGATGCTCAGATTACTGCTACCAGACCTCCCCTTTCATGATGTAGCTGTGATGTATCTGGGGGTTGGTCCTGGGTTACACCCCTTTTTGTGCTGCATGTATGATGTATAGGGGGGTAGTCTTGAGCGGGAGGGGGGGAATTTTAAAAGTCTATGTAGGAGCTGGCACACCATTGTTCGGGGTTCCTCCTCCCTCCTCCATTTTGGGAGTGAGGGCCCTGTTGCAACAGATATAATAAAGATTTTGCTTCTCAATTTTTCTCTGGTTGGCCTCTGTAAATTTACTCCTACTGATGGAGAACCTGGGAAGGCTCTTGTGTACCCCATAAGGGAATAAGAGCAGATTTTTGTTTATTTCAGCGGAAAGGAAATTTTACCATCAAGAAAGATGCATTAGTGGGCGGTAGGTATAAAAAGGTTGACTACCCCTGCTCTAGGAGGACATTTGGATTCCCTCCAGGGAAAGAACATATTTTTAACACTCCCTTGATGACTGTAAAATAATAATACAGTCATACCTCTAGTTACGATAGCTGTGTGTTGCATTCATCACGGGATACGAACGCGCCGAACCCGGAAGTACCGGAACGGGTTACTTCCGGGTTCGGCGGTTCGCACATGCGCAGAAGTGCCGGATTGTGCCGCACACATGTGCAGACACAGTGCTTCATGTTGCATTCTGCTCATGTTGTGAACGGGGCTCTGGAACGGATCCCGTTTACAACCAGAGGTACCACTGTAATAATAATAATAATAATAATACCGTAATAATAATAATAATACAGACTATGTAATGAGGAAGTGGGTGGAGTCTAAGCTCAGAGGAAGGGCAGAGCAGCTGAATGGCTCACATGTAACGCCTGGCAACTAAGCAGACCTTTGCAAGACCTAAGTAGCTTTGGAAATGGAAGATCAGCAATGCTGAACCTGATCTGTGAGGGAGCTCCAACCAGAAACAGCATCTTTCCCCCTCGGCTCTTGGCAAATACATCCGAGGACACGGAGGAAGATGCAGGCAGCTAACTCATTCCCAGTAAAGACTTGGCCACCAAAGACGGTGAACGGGATGTGGCAATCCAGCCAGGTGCTGGGTCCTTTAGCTTCGGGCCTTGCTGAAAGAGATGCAGCCTCTCTCGCCACCCTGAAGTGCCCTTGGCGCGTGGTGAAGGAGGGTGTCTGCTCCAGCTGTTTTTGCTGCTCACAAGCCAGCTGTCTGCTTGTGTGCATGGAGTCTGTTGAAAAATGCATGTGGTGGTTCACTGGGGGGCTCTCTGGACCAGTTGCCATGGATACCAAGGACGGAGATTCCTCCCTCATCACCGTTTGTGCTAGGAAAGAAAGGCCACTTTCTCACCGAGGCGACAAACACTGTAACCACAGTGTTTTCTAGCGAGCACATCACCTGTCCCAATGCTCCGTTGTCTGCGCTGAAGGGGAGCTTTTTACCATAGTTTTTGAACCTTTCAATTTTAAAGTCACATACAAACAAGTGAAAACAGGACATTGGAGCATGGTTTGACACCTGAAGGTCACATTTGCACTATCCATTTAAAGCACATGGCTTCCCCCAAAGAATCCTGGGACCTGTAGTTTGCTTGGGGTGCTGAGAATAGTAGCCCTGCAAAGGGGCAAACTACAGTTCCCAGGATTTTTTAGGGGGAAGCAATGTGCATTAAAGGGATGGTGTGTATGTGGCTAAAGCATTAATGCATATGTGCTGGGTTGCCACCTACGGTGCATCAGTCTCAATAGAAGCTGAACAAACTGCATATTTCTGTTCTTCACACTCAAGCTGCTACCGGTAGCTTGCCCACTCAGGTAGGGTGTAGATTGCTGCAAGGTGGGGGACGGCTCCCTCTTCCAGGGTCAACGCATAATATGCACATGGCTGGCCTATAGTGCACACCAAGTGTTCCTTTGTAGGAAACAGCAACAACCCCGCGCCTAGAAATCTAGTGTGCCCAGGGGGAGAGTTGGCTCTTTCCCTGATGTGCTGGCTTTCTAGGGGCAGGGAGTTGGTTGGAGTGGAGGAGCCTGAAGTCTGAGATGGCAAAGCCCAGGCCCAGATTCCTTAATGCAGGAAAGGCTAGGAGAGAGAGAGAGAGAGAGAGAGAGAGAGAGAGAGAAATGTATATTATTAAATATTTTTATTCATCGTTATTGAATAGGACGCTCCTATTTTCATCAGAGAAATGTTGGAGGGTTTGGGCTAGTGAGGGGTGTGACCTGGGGGTTTGTCACTAAGGAAGAATCCCATGAGGCAAGGAGAGATGCTTGAGGCTCCCCGCACCCCTGTCCGAAGCAAATAAGAACAGCCCCCCCATCCCGTTCCCCACACTGCTAGTCTTCTACAGATGGCGAAATGACGAGAACCTGTCAGCGCATCAATTCTTCCTTCCTTGCCATAATCAAACTAATGACATCTCCCACATCTGCCAGCCTCTAGAACATGTTTCTAGGCCACTGAGGAGGCATCCCTGGTGAATCCATCATGGAGACGCGGAATTTGCTGTCGTTGTCGTCCTTTGAAACGCCTTAGCGGAAAGGCACACTCCAAAAGTGCTTCCCTGGGCCCCGTTCTCTCCCCCCCCCCCAAGGGCCCTGCGCATTTGCCCTCAAACATGGAAACTCCATTACTGAAGTAGGCAGCTGGCACAGAGCAGTGTGACCTTTATAGATGCCAACAAGGTTGTGGTACTGTGGCTGATTCACATTATGCTGGAGAGGGAGGTTAATTGGAAGAGGGGAAGATGGAGCAGAAGAAAACAGACCCCCGCCCCAGAGACACTATGCAATAATTTGCAGCCAGCTTCTGGCAGGCTGAAGCTTGCAAGCTACATGCACAGTCTTCTTAATACTTAAAAAAAAAAAAAAAGGAAAACAAGCCACTGCCCAGAGGCGTAGCAAGCCCAGGTGGTACCCGGGGCGGAGTTTTTTTTGTCACCCCCCCACCACTTTAATTTTAAAAAAATTAAAAAGTGTCACCCCCCTCTGATGGTGCCACTTTGCAAGGTGTGGGGGTTTTGTGTGTGTGTCTATTATCTCATTTTTTTTCAATAAAGTTAAAATAAATAATAAATAATAAATAATAATAATAATGTAAAAAAATAAAAAGTGTCACCCCCCTCTGATGGTGCCACTTTGTGAGGTGTGGGGGTTTTGTGTGTGTGTGTGTGTGTCTATTATCTCTTTCCCCCCCCAATAATATTAAAATAAAATAAAAATTAAAAAATTAAAAAAATTAAAAAATTTTTTTAAAAAAAATAAAAAGTGCCCCCCTCTGATGGTGCCACTTTGTGAGGTATGGGGGTTTTGTGTGTGTGTGTGTGTGTGTGTGTGTGTGTGTGTGTATTATCTCTTTTTTTTCAATAAAGTTAAAATAAAAAATAATAATAAAAAAATGATAATAAAAAAAAATGTCACCCCCCTCTGATGGTGCCACTTTGTGAGGTGTGGGGGGGCTGTGTGTGTGTGTCTATTATCTCTTTTTTTCAATGAAGTTAAAATTAAAAAAAAAAAGTTTTGTTTTGTTTTTTAAAAAGTGTCACCCCACTCTGGGGTGGAACCAGGGGCGGCCCCCCCGCCCCCCCATTGCTACACCCCTGCCACTGCCACCTGGAGATTCGGGTCCTCCCCCTACCACCTGGACAGGGTAAGGTAAAACTGGAGACCAGGTCAGCTTTGGTGATCTGTCCACCCTTGATTGTGTTGAGAAGAATAAGAAGAAGAGTTTGGATTTTTGATATCCCGCTTTATCACTACCCTAGGGAGTCTCAAAGCGGCTCACATTCTCCTTTCCCTTCCTCCCCCACAACAAACACTCTGTGAGGTGAGTGGAACTGAGAGACTTCAGAGAAGTGTGACTAGCCCAAGGTCACCCAGCAGCTGCATGTGGAGGAGCGGGGAAGCGAACCCGGTTCCCCAGATTACGAGTCCACCGCTCTTAACCACTACACCACACTGGCTCTCGTGTTGAGCCCCCCCCCTCCCATCTCTGTCTCTCTCTTTACAGGTAGGTCTGCCATAGTCGAAACAAAATAAAAAAATTCCTTCCAGTAGCACCTTAGAGACCAACTAAGTTTGTTATTGGTATGAGCCAGTGTGGTGTAGTGGTTAAGAGCCCCACAAATAACCCAGAGATGCATTTAAAATAAAAGGACACATTCTACTCATGTAAAAACACGCTGATTCCCGGACCGTCCGTGGGCCAGATTGAGAAGGCGATTGGGTCGCATCCGGCCCATGGGCCTTAGGTTGCCTACCCCTGAAGTAAAGCAATGCATACGAGATCGGGGGTGGGGCGGGGATAAGATCATTTTAAATAAGTGAAGTAACCCACATTATCTAAAAAGGAGGAAGCCTGCATGACCATTAAATCCAGAATTTAAAATGACCAACAGCTTTCCAGAGTCAAGTTCCAGGAGTTTTCCTCTCCCAGAGGCCATTCTCTCGTGCATTGCAAAGGAAGCACAATCGGGGGCTTGGGGGGAGGACGCGGTGGAGAGAGGAAGAGAGGAGGACAACATTTGTATTCCTTGCAATGTCCCCACCACTTCTTTTATTAGACTTGACTCATCATCCGGCTCCCGCTTCCCCTGCTAAATGCTCGTCTCACTCTCGGGCGATTGTGAATTATTAAAGCCAGGGGTGCTGAATCATCAGAGCGCCATGGTTGGCGGGAAAAGGATACAAATGAGTGTATATCACACACACAGAGAGAGTCAGCGGTGGCTGGTGGCTGTTGCGACTGGTAGGGCAGAAGGCAGGGAGGCCAACAGTAGGTGGCGCTAGAACTCCCTGTTGAGTTCTACAGTGGCAACACTCAGGGCCGGCGCGTCCATTAAGGCGAACTAGGCAGTTGCCTAGGGCGCCAAAATGGAGGGGGCGCTGGCCAGCCTGCCCCCCGCCCCCCCCGGTGCCGCCCCAACCAGCGGCGAAAAGCGCGGCGGCGCGGGGCGCCTGGCCGGGCAGGGGGCAGGGCACCGTACGTCATGCGCAATGACGTCACGTGCCCCGCCCCCTCGCCTAGGGTGCCAAAATCCCTAGCACCGGTCCTGGCAACACTTGAGTCTGTGTACACATTACTCCAGTGCGCTCCTGTTGCTGGTATGCGATGCCATGTACACATGACATGAGCCACAATGTGTATCTATGCCATGGTTTCTTGAGAATTGTTGTTGCTGTTAAAATAAAATACCACCCCTCACCCCTAGATCTCAGGGTGGTTCACAACATAAAATTACAATATACAAAACACAAAATACATAATAAAAACAAGGCAAGAATTCCCTCCCTCCCACAACACATTTAAAAGGGTACCAGCCAAAGGGCTGGTTGAAGAGGAGTGTTCTCTCCTGGTGCCTAAAGGTGTATAATGAAGACGCCAGCCGTTCTTGGTTCCTACAGCTGACTACAGACAAAGCCATTAGTCCAGCTAACTAGGAGAGTGCTGTCTTCTCATCCAACTCCCCACCCCCACCCTGTGCACCCTGCCTTTCTGTTCCATAGGCTCTTCACGCATGGAGAGGCATTCTGGCCCGGAGCATCACGGCTGGCTAGAACAGAAGAGCAAATGCCAGACGCCATCTGCATGGCTGCCCTTGCGCCTGCCTTTCCTGACCTCCTGACTTTCCGATGAGGGAGGGGAGCTGTTTGAAGGGGGGGCGAGCAGGGAAGGAACTTGAGAAACACGGCTGTTGACGTTGCTGTTGAAACCAAATGGAACCTTCAGATATTCCACAAAATATTGCCATTGCGTAATATTTCCATTTGAAAAGAAATTACTATGGTTCTGTTAAACGTATGCAGGATTTGAAGTACAGCAAAAGATGAGAATTTGTAGTTTAACCGTTTAGAATTAACATATATAATGGGTGGTGATGATGATTATAACCTGCCCATCTGTCTGGGTTTACCCAGCCACTCTGGGGGCTTCCAGCACATATAAAAACATCATAAAATGTCAAACATTAAAAAACCAAAACTCTTCCCATTACAGGACTGCCTTCAGATGTCTTCTAAGAGTTGTGTAGTTCTTTTATCTCCTTGACATCTGATGGATAAAATGTAAGCAACATTGTTGTTGTTCAGTCGTTCACTCATGTCTGACTCTTCGTGACCCCATGGACCAGAGCACGCCAGGCACGCCTATCCTTCACTGCCTCTCGCAGTTTGGCCAAACTCATGTTAGTAGCTTCAAGAACACTGTCCAACCATCTCATCTTCTGTCGTCCCCTTCTCCTTGTGCCTTCAATCTTTCCCAACATCAGGGTCTTTTCTAGGTAGTCTTCTCTTCTCATGAGGTGGCCAAAGTACTGGAGCCTCAACTTCAGGATCTGTCCTTCTAGTGAGCACTCAGGGCTGATTTCTTTAAGAATGGATAGGTTTGATCTTATTGCAGTCCATGGGACTCTCAAGAGTTTCCTCCACCACCATAATTCAAAAGCATCAATTCTTCGGCGATCAGCCTTCTTTATGGTCCAGCTCTCACTTCCATACATTACTGGGGAAACCATAGCTTTAACTATACGGACCTTTGTTGGCAAGGTGATGTCTTTCCTTTTTAAGATGCTGTCTAGGTTTGTCATTGCTTTTCTCCCAAGAAGCAGGCGTCTTCTAATTTCGTGACTGCTGTCACCATCTGCAGTGATCATGGAACCCAAGAAAGTAAAATCTCTCACTGCCTCCATTTCTTCCCCTTCTATTTGCCAGGAGGTGATGGGACCAGTGGCCATGATCTTAGTTTTTTTGATGTTGAGCTTCAGACCATATTTTGCGCTCTCCTCTTTCACCCTCATTAAAAGGTTCTTTAATTCCTCCTCACTTTCTGCCATCAAGGTTGTATCATCAGCATATCTGAGGTTGTTGATATTTCTTCCGGCAATCTTAATTCCGGTTTGGGATTCATTCAGTCCAGCCTTTCGCATGATGAATTCTGCATACATTAGCAGCTTTATAAGGGAATAAAACAACACCATGGAAGGTTGGATTGGAAATCAACGGACAGGAGAGATTTGTTGTGATTGTGTTTTAAAAGAATTTGTAAAATTTGTAAAATTTAATTTAAAAATATTATTTTTGTAAAACAAACGAAACCAAAAGAAACGAGGGATGTAAAATGTGGGCACTGTAGTGCTGATGGAGACAGCTTCTCTTGGACTTCGTGGGACCTTGCTGTGGTTTTATTGATTTATTTGAATTTAAAGCATTTACCAAACTGCTTCTTATTGTGACATACCGCCCCAATCTCCAAGCAGTGAGAAACCCCAGCAGTTCCAGCGCTTGCCCAGGAACAAGAGGAGACTGTGATGCATTTGGGATAGGTAGATATACATACATACAACCTGAGCATAGGCTGGAGGGGCTCACAGCATTAACACCTCAGCAGATCTTGCTTTTCCATTGGTCACAGTTTTAGATCCAGGACAGAGTGAAACACAGTCTCTCTGTCTGCAGCTTCTAGCATTCCACTTTTCAGCTCTCGCACACAATGCTGGCAAGTACATGAAGCAGGGCGGGGGTGTGTGTGTGTGGAAGTCCACTGAGCTGTTTTATGGCAACAGAGCGACTTCTTTGGGGATGTTAAATCGTGGCACTTAACTAGCCAGCCGTTAACTTGATAATGGACCTGGTTTGGCAAGCTTGCTCTTATATATTGGAAGAGGACTCCAGATGATATCCAGACTGAGCCCCAACCTCACCCGCAAAACACATAACAATTATTTTTATTTTTGGAAAATCTCAAAGATGTGTACACAGCATAAAAACGGGGTCAAAGATATTATTAAAGCTAAAACAGAAATACAGCATGAAACATGGAAAACAATAGTGTAAAAATATATAAAAGCTTATAAAATGGGTGTTCATATGAATTTATAATATATATATATATATATATATATATATATATATATATATATATATATATATATATATATATATATATATATATATATATATATATATATATATATTGGGCCCAGGAAAGCTTGGGCAAAGAAGATTGCAAAATCAAAGAAATCAGAGCTAGCTAAATGAAGGAATCGCACCCATATGCATCACAGGATGGATAGCTTTTGAAGAACTTCACCAGAAGCATTATTATTAAATTTTGATAATGCTTTCATGAAGAAATGGACATTTCTTCTTGTGAACTGCCCTGGGGTGTATTTGTATGAAGGTGTGCAGATGCTTTCGATAAACTAAATGAAAACAAAGATCAGGCTTGTTCATCTGGGCGGCTTCTTGGCTGATGTGCTCTTGTGTCCTGCCTACCCCCCCCCCTCCAGCAGCCAGCCCCCTCCCCAGGCATCCATCAGGCCTTGTTTGTGGGTTAAGCCCTGACTGACCTAAATGGAGCCTGCTTTGAATTTGGCTGGTTTCAGTCTAGCTCCCCCTCTCCACAGGTGGTTTTGGGGGCAGACTAGTTGAGTGCAATGTGTTCCAGCTGCCTGCTCAGTCAGGAAGGCTTCATGTTTGTAAACAAGGCAGCACACAAAATGGTATATGTGGGCCAGAGAAGCACACCGAGAGATTAAATGCACTGTTCTGCTGTCGTGGTGTGTCGTGGTGTGTCGTGGTGTGTGTGTGTGTGTGTGTGTGTGTGTGTGTGTTAGGGATGCGCGAACATGTCAATTTTTGTTTCAGTTTCTTCTTTCTCCAGCTAACTCCACACAAAGGCTCACACAACTCAAACAGGTAGGTAGCCGCGTTGGTCTGCCATAGTCAAAACAAAATAAAAAATAAAAAAATTCCTTCCAGTAGCACCTTAGAGACCAACTAAGTTGTTTTTGGTATGAGCTTCCATGTGCATGCACACTTCTTCAGATACACTGAAACAGAAGTCACCAGACCCTTCTATATAGTGAGAGGGTGGGAGGGGTATTACTCAGAGGGGTGGTGGGAAGGGGGGATACGCTGATAGCTGTGGTAAACCTGTTGACGACTGTTAACGACTGCAATTAGTCTTACAGGAAAAAGCAAGGGTGAGAAGGTTAAAAATAGCTTTGTCATGTATAATGAGATAAGAATCCAATGTCTTTGTTCAGACCAGGTCTCTTCATGGTTTTAAGTTTGGTAATGAGTTGCAATTCAGCAACTTCTCTTTCCAGTCTATTTCTGAAATTCCTTTGCAATAAGACAGCTACTTTGAGATCTTGTATAGAATGTTCTGGGAGATTGAAGTGTTCTCCTACTGGTTTCTCTGTCTTGTGATTCCTGATGTCAGACCACAACGAATACCTTCTCCTACAGTAAACAGGGAGGGAATCTCTCCCCTTCCACCTCCACTTTCTGGCTGTCACACACTACAAGGTATATAGTTCTCTCCAGTATCTGCTTCTGCTTACATACTATATATGCACATACTGTAACAGATTCTGCCCGTAGGTGGGTGGTAGAGTGTTTGCACTACATGCAGGTTCAATCTCCAGTATCTGCAACTAGGGCTGGGAATGAGCTGCTATCAGTTGGAGCTGAGTAGACACTACTCACCTAGAGAGACCAATAGTCTGGCATAGTATAACTGAGTGTCCCATCAGTGAAGGGCCTTAGTTCAGCGTTAGAGCACCTGTTTTGCATGCAGAAGGTCCCAGGTTCAACCCCCGACATCTCCAGGTAGGGCTGGAAACATCCCCTGGAGGAGCCCTTGGAGAGCGGCTGCTGGTCATTGAAGACTATCGGACTACTTGAATATTGCTCAATTGCCTTGGTGTATCACGTCATGAAATTTCTGCCCATTGTAGCAATTGAAATGGGCTGTGCTACTTGCTGTATGATTTCTAAATGTATCTCGGAATTAAAATGGTAAGGCAATAGAATACAATACAATGAATTTTAAAAGCAAGCTAGTTTTTTAAAAGCCTTATTTATAGCCACATCAGATAACTGACCCACCAACTCCAGGTTCTCAGAGGGTAAGCACACTCTCTGAACTGTCTAGTGGGTTTTTGTAGCTTACTTAATGACACAGTCACACGGATGGCAAATGCCATCCAAATACCATTTCATCCGGCGCTCTTTTTGATTATGTGAGTTTTTGATCTGCTGTTTATGTCTTATCTTGTGATGCTGCCGTGTTGCCTCTTCTGTACAAGTTCCTTCAGGTATGTTTCTTTATACCTTTCATCTCCTTATCTTACACCTGAACGTGCTCAATTCCTTTCGTCTTTTGTTGAATCATTGGAATACCCTGTCCGTATTGTTTGTTATACATTTAATAAGATAATATAATTTTCAGAAAGAAAGAAAGAAAGAAAGAAAGAAAGAAAGAAAGAAAGAAAGAAAGAAGCAGTAAAAAGGCAATTTGAAACTCAATATGCATATTTAATGCAGCAATGCCTCGGATCACCTGAACAAAGCCTGCTAACCTTTGGCTGTGCACAAATCACAGTTTGGGAGCCCCTGATGTAGATAACACTGAACCGGATGGACCAGTGGTCTGACTCAGTATAAGTCAGCTTCCTATGTCTCTTTCCCTCGTGTAAGCATTTTTCTTTATCTCTCCCCCCCCCCTGGAAGGAGTCTCCCCCTCCCTCCCATACTCATCCAGACCTGCACAGGGCAGAGGGTGTTTACAGAGCATTAAGACTTTGTCTCTCCCACTCCCCATATCCGTACCTTTATGCCTGCGCAACAAAGGAAATAACATACACAAAGAGAGAGCCATCTAAATGCAAGCAAATATCTTAGCTGTATCTTAGCCCATCTTTCCCCCATCCTTCAGATTTCTACTCTCCTCCATATCCTGAATATACACCAAGCAATGCGCTTCGTCAGGAGGGCTCGGTACAGGCCAGTCCTAAGGATGCCGGCGTGGTCCTGTCCATCTTCATCTCCGAGCTTCTGAGGCACTCGCTTCCGCTCCCCTGCGCTGGGAAAAGGGCAGCCACCGCGCCTCCCCCCCACCCTCCGCCTCTAGCGGCAGACGGCAGATGGGTCCCCGCGGACCTGGATCGGCCCGTGTGTTCCGGGGACGTAAGAGCCAGCGCTCGCCCAGCTCCTCAGGGGTGGCCTCTGCGTCAAGGGGAGCAGCCGGAGCCAAGGCGCTGGAGAGAGAGAGGACGCCAAATGTAGAGAGCTTGGAGCATCCTGGCACTTGCCTCTCTCTCCCCCCCCCCCTCCCGAGCATCATCTCGCCTCGGCTCCTTCACAGGTTCTCCTGCGCATCGCCTTGGCGAGCCAGGCGAGGTCGGGGCGTGGGTAGGTTGGTGAGCGGATGGGGGGTCCCGGGTTTTTGCGCATGGCTCTCCGGCGGGGCTGACGGTCCGTTCAGCACCAGGGACAGCGGCAAAGCGCTCCAGCACCACGGAGAGCGCTCCGTTGCCCCAAAAGAGGAAGCGCCGGCTTGGACTTCAGCACCACGGACAGCGGCCGAAAGGTGGGGGGCGACTTAGAAGGAACTTGGGCTGGGTTAGAGATTGCGGTGCCCCCTACAAACAACTCAGATAAGCCTCCATTCTCTGCAGTCTCCCCACCTCCACACACACACACACACACACACACACACACACACCCCTCATTCAATCCTAGGAGCTGCCGGAACCGCCTGCACCACTTGGATTGTAACCCCCCCATATTGGAGGGGGGGTGGAACGCGAAAGGACAGGGGCAATGTCTTTATTTTGAAGGAGAAGATTCCTCGTCCACCCGCTTCAATGGCTCTTCTGATCTGCCTCTGCCTCCTTGGGATCCTGAGAAGTAAGTGTCACCCCCCTCCTTTCCCTATAGCGTCTAGGGCTCCCTTTCCCCAACACTCGTATCCCACTCTAAATGAAAGCAGAGGCTTTGTTTGAATCAGACAGTGCGCCTTTTCCTCCTCTCGGCTTCCTAGGGAGGGGAGTCGCTGCCGGTCGCGAGTACGAGCGTCTATTTTTATTGTGTCTCCAAATGATGCTCTTGAAAAAATACGTCAGATACTCAGCTGGGCAGAGATTTGACAGGCCGCCGATGGCTTAGCGGGGGAGCCAGCTCGCCCCGTCCAGCTCCTGCCTAACCAGGACTTAGGGTGGGCAAGGCGACTTCCATCTCAACAGGCCAACTCATGCTGAAGTTTCCCTCTCCTCAAAAAGAAAAAAGAAAAGAAAAGAAAACGGGAGGGGGGGGAAATATGAGAAGGTCATTTATCTGCCCATCCTCCATCCGAGGAACCGCACTAGGCAAAGCGAAGGAGGCTGGGGAGTGGGGCAGCAGCAAGACGGGAGCTGAGATTAGGTTCCCCTTAGGCACGACTGTTTACAGCTGGAGGATAGCCCCAGGGGAACTCCAGGGGACTGGCTCTGTCTGACAGTCCAGCTACCGGTAGCTCCATCTGTCTTCCAGCAAGGGGCAGCTGCAGGAGCTGGAAAGTTCATAACCCCAGGCACGATGACGATGAGAGAGAGAGAGAAGGAAAGAAGGAGAGAGGGAGAGGGAGAGGGAGAAGGGGACAACCTGCATATGCCGGAAGATCTTTTGAGTGATATGAGGATGGAGGAGAAGTTGATACGAGCACTAGATGGTTATCTGGCGGTTATTGGCTTTGATGGCTGGTGCCCATTGGGGCTGGTGGGGCAGAAGGCAGGGAGCCCCACAGTAGGCGGAGCCAGAGCCAATGACAGGCAGAGCTAACTGATTATAGTTTTGTCCCCATCCTCCTCTTCCCTGCTGAGTTCTACAAGGGGCATCACTGAGACTAAGAATGCCGACAGGCAGGGCCACCCCAGGCCTGGTTATGAGCAAAAAGGCAGGCAGGTGGGGGCACACTAAGCTTGGTGGGGCAGTAGTGCCTTCGCTTGCCCCAGTTGACTAGCCTCCACTGGGTATTGGGTACTTGCAAGACTTCTATGAGAGGACAGTTGTACGGCAGTTGGAGACAGTGTTAAATAGGTGATGGGAGCTTGCAGTTCTCCTGAAATCGCTGGACTCCAGCTCCCATCGTCCCTAGTCGGCTTGGCTGATAGTCGGGGTGATGGGAATCATAGTCCAACCATGCCTTGATGGGCACAGACTCCCCACTCCTGTTGCAGAAGGGGCCCTTTACTAAGTATCTGAATGGTGCAGTTGCACAAGCCGGTCCTTATAGGCCTAGGATAATTTGGCAGTTACTGTGATAGGTTTCTTTTAATACATAATGTTCTGGTTTACTTGTGGTTTTTTTAACTGCAAGCTGGTTTGAGGTGGATTGCAGGGGGAGTGAGATATTCATTTAAAAAACAACAGCACCCCACAATATTTAAAATGAGGTAGCATCCAGAGAAGGTAGACTCCCTCAAGGCAGCAGGTTTAACATATGGGTATTCTGCAGCTTCCAGTAGATAAATTAGATGCCTTATATTTAGGTTTTTGCTGTTTTGTGTTGACCTGTAGATTCCCTCCCCTTATAGATGCCTCGCACACAACATTTCCCAGCTAATGACCTGCCCAAAATCCTGTTCTTCATGAACATGATCCATCTCCTATTGTGGAGTAGAGCAACCTTGACACTGGATTCAACAGAGAAGAACCCTGTGTGTCCATCAAACTGTCTCAAACAAAGCCACAGAGCAGAATTCCATAGGTTATTTATTAAATCAGGAATGGGGAATGTCTTGTTCTTCATACATTTTTGGACTCCAACTCCCATCAGCACCAGCTAGCATGGCCAATGGTCAGGAATGATGGTGAGCTGGAGTCCAGCAACATCAGGAGGACCAGAAGCTACCAACCTATTTTCCTAGACACATGTCCAACCCATCAGGGATCACATATTAAATGCACATGCGGCAATCCAGATGTTGTCGGACTCCAACTCCCATCAGCGCCAGGCAGCTGTTCAGGAATGATGGGAGTTGAAGACCAGAAACACCTGGCGGGCCGCAGGTTCCCCCTACCTGCTCTAAAAGGAAATCCAGCCATTTCTCTAAAAGGAAATGCCTAGCTAGCCCATTTCGAGACATAGTGCTTTGAGGGAGGAGTGGTGGAAGTAGAGAGAGAGAAGGAGAGAGAGAGGAGAGAGAGAGAGAAACATTTCACACTACATTCTCTTCAGCATCACATCACTCCTGATCTTATAAACTTCTGTCACATTCCTGAGGAGGATCAGATGATGCTCACACAAGCAGAACTTTATAAACATTGTGTAGGTAATTTCGAATTTGCAATGCCTGTTCTGGCAGGCAAATCCATTCCGTGTGTGCATTGTAGAAGGGCAACTTAACATCCTTTCCTCTCTCATGCATGTCAAGAGGAATCACAGTTAATCATGTAGTTGGGTGTGTGTGTGTGTGCTGTATGTACAGTTAACTCTCGGAGGGAATTCCAGCCCTGTCGCTCAGGAGAGTTGCACAGAGCAGCAGCAGCAGCAGCAGCGAGGAAGAGGGACACAGTTACTTGTGAGTTACTGCTAGCCTCCAGCATCCAGACTCCAAAGGACTCCAGGGTCCCTGGTGGCTAAGCAGCTGAGTCCATTGTCAGCTCATCCACAGGTACCATTCCCCACCTCTCTGCTTCAGCACTGCCCCTCCCACCCAAGTCAATTAGGGGAACTAACATTTTCCCTAGTCTGCCCTGCAAGGCTGTCATAAGGATTGCTTTAGGTATGCAACAGACTTTGCCCATGTGAAATATGCTATACATGTACTAAGCAACAGCAAGCATCATTATTGCGATGTTTACCCAGTCAGACCAGTGTTGGGTAGCCTTTGTCCTTCCAGATGTTGCTGAACTCCATATCAGTGCCATCCTGCCTGGCCAGTGGTCAGGGATGATGGAAACCGGAGTCTAGTGGCGTCTAGAAGGCCACAGTTTCCCCCTTCCTGAATAGATCAAGGTTATTAGTTTCTAAAGGGACCCAGGTGGCGCTGTGGGTTAAACCACAAAGCCTAGGGCTTGCTGATCAGAAGGTTGGCAGTTCGAATCCCTACGACGGGGTAAGCTCCCATTGCTCGGTCCCAGCTCCTGCCCATCTAGCAGTTCGAAAGCACATCAAAGTGTAAGTAGATAAATGGGTACCGCTCCGGTGGGAAGGTAAACAACGTTTCCGTGCGCTGCTCTGGTTCGCCAGAAGCGGCTTAGTCATGCTGGCCACATGACCTGGAAGCTGTACATCACCTCTCGGCCAATAAAGCGAGATGAGCGCCGCAACCCCAGAGTCGGACATGACTGGACCTAATGGTCAGGGGTCCCTTTACCTTTTACTTTTATTAGTTTCTATGTAACTACTTTTTAAAACGTGGCTGATTTTACCAATGGCCAGTAGGTGAGTGTCTTCATAGACACACTTCTCTGTCCTCCATTCAGCAAGGAAGAAGGTCAAGGACACATTATAGCCAGGAAAAAACCCCCAAGCCAAGCATCATTAGTGAGGGGTGTGGCATGGGTGAGTGTGCATCTTGAGGAGGGTCCCAGGGAAGCCTGGAGGGATGCATATGGCCCCATGGCCCATAGTTCTCAATCTCTGCTTTAAAAGAGACTTGTTCCTGAAGAGAAGAGGTCTTTACAACTCTTCTTTCTCTTTTTTGCAGGGATGGGGAGCTTGGGGCCCTCTGGATTCCAACTCCCATCAGGCCCAGATAGTCTGGGGTGATGGAAGCTGTAGTACAGCAACACCTAGAGGCCCACAGGTTCCCCATTTCCTGTGTAAAAGAGAGAGAAATATTGTATTCAAATGTAGAGCAATGAAAGGAAGAGGGAGGAGAGAAGGGTGCTGAGTGACATGCAGGTCCTTCTATAAGTCTCCAGGGGTCTGGACTGCCCTTGCACAACCTTCCAAGCACCACTGCTGATATTCCGTAAGCAACATTCTATATTTACATTATCGTCCCTTCTCATATGATTCTTCAAATCTCTTTCTGCCTCCGTTCTTCCCCCCCCCCCCAGCCCCTATGCAGCAACAACTCATGACTTCATGGGCAAGCTTGCACCATTCATTATGCATCTGGTGTGATGTGTTATGAAAGGAAGCAACATATGAATCATGGACCACTCACCCAATGGTTTCCCCCACAGCTCCCATCTTCCAGGCACAAAACACAGCGATCTCATTTCTCCATTCTTGTTGTCTCTGCTGCCAATGTTCTATGAGTGCCATCGCTCAGTGGTACAGCATCTACTTGCTGCAGAAGGTCCCAGGTTCAATCCCCGGCATCTCCAGGTAGGGTGGAAGAAGGCCCCCTGCCTGAAATCTTGGAGAGCTGCTGCCAGTCAGTGTAAATAAACAGTACTGAGCTAAGGTGAATCCAATGGTCTGACTTGGTTTAAGGCAGCTTCCTCTGTCCCTATGTTTTAGGGAAGGGCCATAGCTCAGTGAAGAGTCACATCCATTGCTCTGCCCAATTTTCTCTTAAAAAAAAACTTTTTCTTCATTTTATAAGAAAAAGAACAAAACAAACATAAACAAAGACAAACAAAACATCAATATTTCTTATACAAATCATACTGTCTTAACATTTTAAGGTGACCTCCCCCGGTCCCCACTTCTGAGCTCCATTTTAAATCCTCTTTGGCAGTAACATAGTACAAAAATTGTATTGGAACTAGCCGAGCTGACCGGGAGACTCCACGACCAGAAGGAACAGACGGTAGAAGAAGATTGGATGAAATTTATTACTGTATTTTTTCAAATAAATTTTAAATTTCATCCAATCTTCTTCTACCGTCTCTTCCTTCTGGTCGTGGAGTCTCCCGGTCAGCTCGGCTAGTTCCAATACAATTTTTGTCTCCCGGTCAGCTCGGCTAGTTCCATATAGCCCAATTTTCTCTTCGGCTCTAGCCATGGTCCTCTCCTCCCCAAAGGCTGCCCATAGGGAATTGCAATCCTTGAGTTGACGAACATTTCCTTCTCTCTCCGTTTAAACCAGGGTTGGGGAACATTCAACCCTCCAGATGTTATTGGACTCCAGCTCTCATTATCCCTATTGGCCATGCTAGGGATGATGAGAGTAGACTACCCAGCAGCAGTGTAAACCTCATGGCTGGTTTAAACCAGTGTTTCCCAACCTAATCTAGGCAACGGCACACTTGTTTCATTAAAAAAATCTCGCGGCACACCGCTCCTCCCCCACCCGGCTGCGCTGGGTCTCCTGACCCAGAGTTACCTCTGGGATCAGCTGTTGCGCGGCGTCCTTTCTCCCGCCCATCAGCTGGGGCACCAGGTTGGGATTCTCCCGCGAGGCTTCTGTTGCTGCTGCTGCTGCTGCAGCAGCCAAGGGAGCAGCGCCGCCCTGGCTTCCGCTTCGCCGCCGGGCTCCAGCATTGCCGCCGCTACGGTCCTGTGCAGCGCGGGGCTGCAGGGCACCCTGGGCTCTGATTCTCGCGCGAGGCTTCCGGTCGGGATTCTCGCGCGAGGCTGCTGTTGCTGCTGCTGCAGCAGCCAAGGGAGCAGCGCCACCCTGGCTTCCGCTTCGCCGCTGGGCTCCAGCAGCGCCGCCGCCACGGTCCTGTGCAGCCCTGGGCTGCAGGTCCCTTTTTCCGCGGCACATCAGCCGGTGTCTCGCGGCACACTAGTGTGCCGCGGCACACCGGTTGGGAAACGCTGGTTTAAACTAACCAGTGCTTCCCTACGTTCTGGCATAACAAGGAACTCTGGCTAGTTTAAAAGCAGAGATGGAACCTTCTCCACCCCAGAGGCACCATAAGAGGGAGGAAGACAGGAGCCTCTAGCTCATGCCAGCTCGCGCCAGAAGCATTTAGCATTGCATTGGAAAGTGCCCAAAAGGTTCAGGTGTAAAAAACAAGCCTTGTTTTGGGTGTGACGCTTGAATACAGCCAAAACTGTCGAGCAGTCTGCCAAGAATAGAAGAAGCAGAGGCAGATTCCACCTTGCCAAGGCAAAGCTAGCGTGGTTTGCCAGGGTGACTGGTCATGCCCACTTGCTGCCATCTGACACAAGTAACAAAAATAGGGAGGAGGGGGGGGGAAGAGCGAGCGAGCGTGAGAGAGGCGTGAGCTCTTCCCTCCCCCATGAATTATAAGATACAACTGATAGGCTACGATCACCTTGGCAGGGTGTCACAATTGTGTGGGCTTTGTGTTACAGTGGTACCTTGGTTCTCAAACCAAAGCGTTCCAAAACCAAGACTCGCTTTCCCACAGAAAGGAATACAAAACGGATTAATCTGTTCCAGACTTTAGACAACCCCTAAAACAGCAATTTAACATGATTTTTTCTATCTAATGAGACCATTGATCCATAAAAATGAAGGCAATAATCAATGTACTGTACCAGAGGCGTAGCCAGCCCAGTTGGTACCCGGGGCGGAATTTTTATTGTCACCCCCCACCACTTTGCCAGGGCACTGGCAGAGCTGCACCCAGTGGCATAGCAAGTCACCCCCACCCCCCAAAAATGATGGTGCCACTTTGCGAGGTGTAGGGTTTTTGTGTGTGTGTGTCTAGTATCTCTTTTTTTTCAATAAAGTTAAAATTTATTTTTTTAATAAAAATAAAAAATAAAAAATAAAAAAAATAAAGAAGTGTCACCCCCCCTCTGATGGTGCCACTTTGTGAGGTGTGGGGGGTTGTGTGTGTGTGTGTGTGTGTGTGTGTGTGTGTGTGTGTGTGTGTGTGTGTCTATTATCTCTTTTTTCCAATAAAGTTAAAAAAAAATGTCACCCCCCTCTGGGGTGGAACCTGGGGCGGCCCGCCCCCATTGCCTCCCCTTGCTACGCCCCTGTACTGTGCTATAAAATAAATAAGACAGTATTGTACTGTAGATGGTAAGAATTAAAATCATTATTTATCTTACCTGCACTGATGATAGTCATTGTTTGGATGGGGGGCTTTTATCCATTTCCGCAGTCACACAAATCAATCAATCAGTAGCTGAACTGGGTTCCACATAGTCACAAAAACAAATTAACCGAGAAAACCTCAAAAACAAAAACGCAAAATAAATAACAAAAACCAAAGTGCCAAACTTAATCCATTCCAGAAGTCCGTTTGACTTCCGGAATGTTCGAAAACCAAGGCGCAGCTTCTGATTGGTGCAGGTGCCCCAGAAACAATAGCTGACAACCACATTGAACGTTTGTCTTCCGAAAAACGTTTGAAAACCGGAACATTCACTTCTGGGTGTTCAGAGTTTGAGAACCAAGGTGTTTGAGTACCAAGGCATTTGAGAACCAAGGTACCACTGTACAGCCATGATGAGGAACCTGATATCTTTGGACCCATCGGCCCCAGCCAGCTTGCCTAATGGTCAGGGATGATAAACATAGTTGTAAATGATGGAATAATAAAGTATGGTTTGATCCTGGCTTAAGAGTTTTTAATATTAAATTTTAAACTGTTGGGAGCTGTCCTGGGACCTGATGGTGAAAAGTAGGTAATAAGTTTAAATCATCATCATAGAATTGGAGAGTTGGAAGGGGCCCTGAGAATCATAATTAGTCCAACCCCTGAAATGCCAGAATATGCAGCTGTCCCATTTGGGGATCGAACCTACAAACTTGGTATTATCAGCACCATGCTCTAACCAACTGATCTATCAATAATAATAATAATAATAATAATAATAATAATAATAATAGAATCATAGAGTTGGAAGAGACCCCAAGGGCCATCCAGTCCAACCCCCTGCCAAGCAGGAAACACCATCAAAGCATTCCTGACAGGTGGCTGTCAAGCCTCTGCTTAAAGACTTCCAAAGAAGGAGACTCCACCACACTCCTTGGCAGCAAATTCCACTGTCAAACAGCTCTTACTGTCAGGAGGTTCTTCCTAATGTTTAGGTGGAATCTTCTTTCTTGTAGTTTGAATCCATTGCTCCGTGTCCGCTTCTCTGGAGCAGCAGAAAACAACCTTTCTCCCTCCTCTATATGACATCCTTTTATAGATTTGAACATGGCTATCATATCACCCCTTAACCTTCTCTTCTCCAGGCTAAACATACCCAGCTCCCTAAGCCGTTCCTCATAAGGCATCGTTTCCAGGCCTTTGACCATTTTGGTTGCCCTCCTCTGGACACGTTCCAGCTTGTCAGTATCCTTCTTGAACTGTGGTGCTCAGAACTGGACACAGTATTCCAGGTGGGGTCTGACCAGAGCGGAATACAGTGGTACTATTACTTCCCTTGATCTAGATGCTATACTCCTATTGATGCAGCCCAGAATCACAGTAATAATAATGCATTTGGAAGGCTGCAGGTTCCCCATCCCGACAGAATTGGTGTTAAAGGACAATTAAATCAAGTTTATCAAAGTAAAATCATAGAGCTGGAAGGGACCTCCATGGTTCATCTAGTCTAACCCTCCTGCAAGGCAGGATTCACAGCTAAATAATCTCTGACAGATGGCCATCCAAACTCTGTTTAAAAACTTCCAATGATGTAGTGTCTGTTTCCTCTGTCAAATGGCTCTCACCATCAGAAAGGGAAACATGATGCTCTGGGCTCAAGGGCACCCGTCCTACAAGAATATCTTCATCCTCATCCTCATCCTCATCCTGCTGCCAAGTGATGCTGCCTGCATGAGCCATGCTGGCGCAAGGACAAAGTTGGCACTGAGCTCTGTGGCCAACTAAACATGTGCTCCCTCTCCCGCCCCCCGCCGTAAAATATATGTTCTGTACAGTACATTATCCTCTCGCTCTCTCCCTCCTTCGATCGATCCTCCCAACGACCTCTTTACTCAAGTCGTGCTTCTTGTTTTCCAACGCCTGTCAGCCACTTCCCAAAATTGCAATCAAGCTGTCAAGGGAGCAAGCCGAAGCGTTTGCATTCACAGCCTCGGCAGGAAAGGGAGGGAGGTGGGCAGATCCGGATCGCAATGCGCTGGGACAGAGAGCTAAGGCCGTGGGTAGAGTTACACATTCCCCCCCCTCCCCAGCACCCCTCCATGCCTTTCGCAGCAACCTGACACAAAAAATCCAACTGGTGAAGTTTTGGCAAAAAAATAAAAATAAAAAATGATGCTAAAGGGAGGGGGGCAAAACTGTGCCTGTTGAATGTCCATTGAATGTCTGTGCCTGTTGAATGTGGCAGGTAGACTGGTGACTGGGAGCGGCCGCCGAGACCACATAACACTGGTCTTGAAAGACCTACATTGACTCCCAGTACATTTCCGAGCACAATTCAAAGTATTGGTGCTGACCTTTAAAGCCCTAAACGGCCTCGGTCCTGTATACCTGAAGGAGCGTCTCCACCCCCATCGTTCTGCCCGGACACTGAGATCCAGCGCCGAGGGCCTTCTGGCGGTTCCCTCACTGTGAGAAGCAAAGCTACAGGGAACCAGGCAGAGGGCCTTCTTGGTAGTGGCGCCCGCCCTGTGGAACGCCCTCCCACCAGATGTCAGAGAGAAAAACAACTACCAGACTTTTAGGAGACATCTGAAGGCAGCCCTGTTTAGGGAAGCTTTTAATGTTTAATCAATCAATCAACAAATTTATTCGACCGTCAGTCAGAAAGCACATATTATCCATACAAAAGTTAAAACGTCTAAACATCTGGAAAAGCGTGACACTTAGAAACAGCGAGAAGTATATTATACATTTAGACCTGTGTCAATACAGTCAGTAATGTTTAATAGATTGTTGTATTTTAATATTCTGTTGGAAGCCGCCCAGAGTGGCTGGGAAGCCCAGGCGGATGAGAGGGGTATCTACAGTAATAAAGTGCAAGTGTCTCTGCGTCCTGTCCCTGTGTCCGTGGGATTGCGCTACTGCGCATGTGCCCCACGGACACAGGGATTGGAGCGCAGAGACTTCGGGCGGCAGCAGGTGCGGGGTGCTGATTGGCCGGAGGGCGCGCGGGCGTGCGAGCGAGCGGCGGCCGTTGCTGATTGGGCGTTGGGGGCCGCGAGGGGCGAGGGTGTGTCCGTGGGCGCGAGGCGGGCAGAGGCAGAGGCGGGCGGAGAGGAGGAGGAGGGGGCGCTTCGGCGGCGGCCGTGGCGGCACCAACGGGCGGGACTGCCAGGCAGCAGGCAGGCAGCCAACCGGTGGAGGAGGAGAAGGCGGAGAGGCGGACGCAGCCGGCAGGGATGCTGAGTGAAGCGGAGAGCGGTGGAGGAGGAGGAAGAGGAGCAGCCGTTATCGGCCCCGGGGAGAGTCAGTAATGTTTGACCACATATGATCTAGCGCCCGTTAATTTAACAGGCTTACAGTCTACTAGTAAATAAATTATTATTATTATTATTATTATTATTATTATTATTATTAACAACAAGCAGAGTGTTTGTTGTGGGGCAGGAAGGGAAAGGAGAATGTGAGCCGCTTTGAGACTCCTTCGGGTAGTGATAAAGCGGGATATCAAATCCAAACTCCTCCTCCTCCTCTTCTTCTTCTTCTTCATCTACCTGGCAGCAGTTGAGGGAGAGTAGGCCTGGTGCAGCTGGCCTTTCAAATTCTATTTATACTGCCGTTTTAATGTATTTCTGATGGCTTCCTTTTAGCTGCGCTCATCCTTACGGCACATGGTTTGAGTGGTTGTTTTTAAGTGGTCTTTGTGCGTGAGGCTAAAAGGGCTTTCGGAGTTAAAAGGCTCACACAGTCCACTCACCAAAACCCCAACCAACACCAAGTGTGGGGATATAGGCACACATACAGGAACGACAAGAATATTTCCGTGCTGAAGAAGGAGGTGCAGAGGAGAGTTAGGAATGAGATTTTTGAAATAGGCCTCCTTCGTGACAGCTGGGCAGAAAATTTGGCTGGTGGCACTTGCTCCCTTGCTATGTACCACCACACCGGGTCCAGCTTGACCTGTTGGCTTTTAGCCTGTTATCCAGCAGCTAAAGGCAAAAGAAAGAAAGAAACAAAAAGAGTTGGTAATCATAGGTGGGACCTGACTCAGATAATGCTGCAGCCAGTGTGGTGTAGTGGTTAAGAGTGGTAGACTCGTAATCTGGTGAACCGGGTTCGCTTCCCCGCTCCTCCACATGCAGCTGCTGGGTGACCTTGGGCTAGTCACACTTCTCTGAAGTCTCTCAGCCCCACTCACCCTACAGAGTGTTTGTTGTGGGGGAGGAAGGGAAAGGAGAATGTGAGCCGCTTTGAGACTCCTTCAGGTAGTGATAAAGCGGGATATCAAATCCAAACTTCTTCTTCTTCTTCTTCTTCTTCTTCTTCTTCTTCTTCTTCTTCTTCTTCTTCTTCTTCAGCCACGATGAAGGCTGGTCCATTCAGGCTTTACCTCAACAACTTCTGCCTGCCTTCAGTCAACTCCCCACATGCCTGCCTTCTCACTTACTCCCAGTTCATGGGCATAGCTGTCAACTTTTGGATTTGAAAATAAGGGATGCCGCGAGGGCGGTGCAATGGCACCAAGTAGCCTCGCCACCCTGCGCTCCAGAGGCTGCGCACAAACGGGTGAGCGAAAGAGCGAGCGCATAGACGGCAGGCAGGCTGTCTGTCTGGTTGGGCGTGAGGGTCTGGCTGCACAAGGCATGCAAGCTCCGCCCCCAGTCGGTCTCAGACTCCTTATTGGCAGCCGAGCAACGCAGCTGAGGAGCCTCCCCGGCCGGCAGGGAGGGAGAGGAGCTGCTTCCTTTGAAATCCGGGGAATTTAAGGGATATCAACAATCTGGGATAGCAGCGGGAAACGGCATTGAAATAAGGGAGTTTCCTGCAAAAAAAGGGGGGGTTGACAGCTATGATCATGGGGTGGCGCTGTCTGTCATCTTTCTCTTCCTTAGTCGTCACCCTTAGGGTGAAGGGGACAAAATTCGGGTGAGCCGGCTCCACTTCCCATTGGCTCTGGTGCCACGCATGGATACGGAGACAGGAAGAGCAAGACACACACAGCCTCCAGGCCTACTCAGCTGCAGCCTTGGCTCTGCTCAAGGGCCGCTGGATCACAGCAGGCCGTAATTCTGAGCAAGCTAAGAGCCGGTGACATTTTAACAGCCTGCCCAAATGGGCTCATGAATGCCTGGGGATTAGCTATCCATCAGGAAGCTGGCTTGGAAACGAGCCTGCCTGAGAGGCTGTTGCCTGTGGTCAGGGGAGCTGTTATGGCACAGCAGCTGCCCCAGCCTCTTGGAAAGGAGAGAGAGAAAGAGAGATTCAGGACGGACCCCTGAATCCCTCCCCGAAATAGTGCTTTTTCATACAAATGTTCATTGGCTTAGGGACGTTTCTGTCACAAGATGTGACAGAAAGGTGTCTTGAGGAAAGGAAACTAGTGTTTCCTAGCCTTGGGTCTCCAGCTGCATTTGGACTACAACTCCCATCATCCCTAGCCACTGGTCCTGCTAGCTAGGGATGATGGGAGTTGTGGTCCAACAACAGCTGGAGGCCCAAGTTTTGGAAACACTCAACTACCGGTAGAAGAAGAGATGGAAAGAAGAGAAAGGCCCTACCAGAGAAGAATGGCAGATCAAGTTGATGGATTGTGAGGAAATGGCTAAAATGACCGGAAGAATCAGAAATCAGGAAGACCAGAATTTTAATAAGGAATGGGGGGAAATTATAACCTATCTTTAAAAAAAACATTGTAAACAGTTAAAATTGCAAGTAGGATTGGAATATCATTTTTAACCTTCTCACCCCTTGCTTTTTCCTGTAAGACTAATTGCAGTCGTTAACAGTCGTCAACAGGTTTACCACAGCTATCAGCCTATCACCACCCTTCTGAATAATACCCCTCCCACCCCCTCACTATATATAAGGGTCTGGTGACTTCTGTTTCAGTGTATCTGAAGAAGTGTGCATGCACACGAAAGCTCATACCAAGAACAAACTTAGTTGGTCTCTAAGGTGCTACTGGAATGAATTTTTTTATTTTTATTTTGTTTTGACTATGACAGACCAACACGGCTTCCCACCTGTAACTGGAATATCACTTGTAGTTTAAGGGTGAATTTTGGACACAAGGGAGATGTAAAAGATATGGATTATCATAAAAGGTGCAGGAGGAAATGATTATCAATAGGACCCACAAAGGGGAGGAAGGAAGTCCGAGAGATTCCTTGGAATCTTATTTCCATGTTGTACGTTCGATATGTGAATGTAAAAAAAATAAAATAATGTTTTTTAAAAAGAGGAAACACTGAACTAGAGGGAAGCCAACTGATATTTAATACGGCCACGGTAGCTCAACGAAACCCGCGTATTAATAGGCAGTCAACATCTGCATACCAATCACTGAACATCCTGATTTTGGAAGCTGTATGGCTCAGTGGTGAAAAGAGATAGGTAGGAATGCCTGCCTTGTTGTGCGTATGTTCTGTGTTTGTTCTGAACGGAATTTGCTTTACCCTGTCTGCTTCCTTCTCCTCCTCCACCACGCAGGGACCCTGGGCACAGACACGGAAGAGCGGTTGGTGGAACATCTCCTGGATCCGTCACGGTACAACAAGCTGATCCGCCCGGCCACCAATGGATCCGAGTTGGTCACTGTGCAGCTGATGGTATCATTGGCTCAGCTCATCAGCGTGGTACGTACCAAAGATGGGGATGTAGTGGGAACCGCCAAACGGGTCAAATGCTGCTCAAAGCAGAGGTCTTCTGTAAGCCTGGAGAAAGCTTCCTCCCTGGAGCTGCCCTTTTAGAATCATAGACCTGTAGAGTTCAAAGGGACCCCCAACGGTCATCTAGTCCAACCCTCTGCAAGGTGGGTATCACAGCAAAGGAATCCCCGACAGATGGCCATCCAATCTCTGCTTAAAAGGAGAGCCCGCCCTCTGAGGGAGCCTGCTCCACGGCCGAACAGTTCTCACCTTGATACTCTGCATTTAGGGTAGCTAACTCAGTATCAGGGATGAGGGAACGTGGTACCGCTGCCCCTCAAGTTTGTGGTACTACAACTCCCACCACCTCTGACCATTGGCCATGCTGGCTGCCGGGAGCTGGAGTCTGTGTTCAAAGAAGATTGGACAGGAGCTATCAGTAGCTACTTCCCACAACGCCTCCATGACTGAAGGCAGCAATGCTGCTGAGTAGCAGTGTTGCTGGGATGCGGGTGGCGCTGTGGGTTAAACCACAGAGCCTAGGGCTTGCCGATCAGAAGGTCGGCGGTTCGAATCCCCACAACGGGGTGAGCTCCTGTTGCTCAGTCCCTGCTCCTGCCAACCTAGCAGTTCGAAAGCACATCAAAGTGAAAGTAGATAAATAGGTACCGCTCCAGCGGGAAGGTAAACGGCGTTTCCGTGTGCTGCTCTGGTTCGCCAGAAGTGGCTTAGTCATGCTGGCCACGTGACCCGGAAGCTGTACGCCGGCTCCCTCTGCCAATAAAGCGAGATGAGCGCCACAACCCCAGAGTCATCCGCGACTGGACCTAACGGTCAGGGGTCCCTTTTCCTTTACCAGTGTTTCTGGAAGCTGCAGGAGGGGAGATGGCCCTTGGGCTCAGGAGCTGCTTGCATCTGGTTGGCCGCTGTGAGAACAGGATGCTGGACTAGCCATTGGCTTGACCCAGCGGGCTCTTCTCGTGTTCTTCTGATGCCTTTTCTTTTGCTTCCGTTGACAGCACGAGAGGGAGCAGATCATGACCACCAATGTATGGCTGACCCAGGTAAGTTGCCTGCCGTCACCCCTCTTTTTTTATTATTTACTCATAAATAGAACCAACGGGCCCTTTTTAATAATAGTGGTTTGCTTAATCTCTTACCTTCTGCTGCAGCCGAGCACTCTGTGGGACACTATCTAGACTAGAGGCTCCAGCTGTTGCGAAATGCTGCAGTGAGGTTGTTGATGGGGACAATCACCAGCGCATCGTTCCAGTGCTCAAAAGCTTGCACTGGCTGCCCATATGCTACCAGGCCTGATTCAAAGGTCTTGCATTAATTTACAAGCTCCATAACAACTAGGGTTCAAGATATCTCAAGGACTCGTCTGATTTCTCAAATGACTGCCCAGTCACTGCGGTCTTTGGGGGAGTCACTGTTAGAGGTCCCCCATGACTCAGGTGCACAGGCCCAAAGAATCCTGGGAATAGCAGCCTGTTAAAGGTGTTAAAGGACGCGGGTGGCGCTGTGGGTTAAACCACAGAGCCTAGGGCTTGCCGATCAGAAGGTCGGCTGTTTGAATCACCGCAACGGGGTGAGCGCCCGTTGCTCGGTCCCTGCTCCTGCCAACCTAGCAGTTCAAAAGCACGTCAAAGTGCAAGTAGATAAATAGCGTTTCTGTGCACTGCTCTGGTTCGCCAGAAGCGGCTTAGTCATGCTGGCCACATGACCTGGAAGCTGTACGCCGGCTCCCTCGGCCAATAAAGCGAGATGAGCGCCACAACCCCAGAGTCGTCCGCAACTGGACCTAACGGTCAGGGGTCCCTTTACCTTTACCTTTAAAGGTATTGATAATTCTTACCAGCTCCATCTGGTACACTGGCTGAGATCCTACCTGCCCGCAGACTGTCTCACCAGTGGTGCATGCAGTGCTTCCCCCCCACCCAAAAAATGTTTAGGGGTAGGGGTGAGGTAGAACTGGAGACTTCTGGTCAGCCTTGGGGATGTGGTCTCTCTCTCTCTCTCTCTCTCTCCATTGCAGGAATGGGAGGATTATCGCCTTACGTGGAACCCAGAGGAGTTTGATGACATGAAGAAGGTTCGGCTGCCATCCAAACACATCTGGCTTCCAGATGTTGTGCTCTACAACAAGTAGGTGCATCTCGGCATTCTTCGTCCTGGGTCTAACCCTTGCAGATCTGGGACGACTATAGCGAATCTGCAGTTCATGGGCGGTATTAGGACCGCAGAAGCATCTGGAGGGGCCCGCCTGGCCCCATCTTCCTCCTTGTCACAATGCCACGGTGTCAGAAGAGCTTTCAAATCCAGGCGTAGGGGACCTTTGGCCTGCCAAACGTTGCTGGACTACAACTCCCATCAGCCCCAGCAAGCATGACTAATGGGCAGCGATGAGGGGAGGTGTAGTTCAGCAACATTTGGTGGGCCAAAGGACCCCTACACTTGTTTTAAACCTTGCCTGCTGCTAGATAGGGATTGAGGTGGTGTAAAGGCAGGTTAGAAAGTGACACGTGTGTGTGTGTGTGTGTGTGTGTGTGTGTGTGTGTGTGTAAGAGAGAGAGAGAGAGAGAGAGAGAGAGAGAGAACATGTATGTTTGACTGAAAGTGAGTGTGTATGTGTGAGAGACAGGGTGACAGAGTGACTGTATGTTTATTGGATCTGAGATGATTTTCCTAGAAAAAGAGGTGCCGGAACTCACCACAAATGCATCCCCTGTTCTCTTATAACAAGGTGTGGTGGTTAAGAGCGGTAGACTCGTAATCTGGTGAACGGGGTTCGTGTCTCCGCTCCTCCACATGCAGCTGCTGGGTGACCTTGGGCTAGTCCCACTTCTTTGAAGTCTCTCAGCCCCACTCACCTCACAGAGTGTTTGTTGTAGGGGAGGAAGGGAAAGGAGAATGTGAGCCGCTTTGAGACTCCTTCGGGTAGTGATAAAGCGGGATATCAAGTCTAAACTCTTCTTCTTCTTTTAATGGCAATGGCGCCCACCTGAGAGGTGCCGGAACTGAGTTCCGGCTGAAACAAAAGCCCTGATTTCCGCATGGAACTGTAGAGTTAGAAAGGACCATGAGGGTCACCCAGTACAACATGAAATAGTTTTTAATTGTTTTTATACAGGGAAGCGCTTTTATAGACCAATTTTCTTCTTTTCATTCTTTCAACTGTGGAGGTTTCTACTGTGAAAGCGCTTCAAACTGTGTTACGGGCCGCGATTCATAAACAGAATCAAACCAATAAAAAGGCAGGTCTGGGTGGCCTGCATTATGATGAACGTGTGGATGGCATGGGTAGGGCTGTGCGTTTGTGCATGTGTGCAGACGGTGCGTGAGCTCTGATCTATGCACCTGCACTGTCAGGCTTCGGATAATCAGATCCCTCCCCTGGTGGAAGTGAATAAGCAGATCAAGCGAAAGGAACGTTCTTACCAGTTAGTTTCTTTAATAAACACAGCGAGAGACAAAGGAATGCATATCTCTCTAGAAATGGCGGTGCTCCCAGTAAAGGTTTTCCCCTCCTCCGTCCCCATTAATCTGCCTCACGCCTACGTCAGGGTAACCTGAGCTTGTTGCTGCTGCGCTCTCTGTTCTATCACTCTCAGAGCCCGTCTTGTCCTAGGCGAAGGGGGGGTCAGGAATACTGTCCAAGGATACTGAATCTGCCAGCTGTCTCTCTGCTGGTGTTTCCTCTTCTAGCTGTTCCTCAACCAATATTTCCCAGCTTTCTCCCTCTGGACTATGCCCCTCTGCAAACCACTGTTCTAAATCAATACTGTCCTCCTGCCCTTGGGAAGGTTCAGGAGAAGGGGGCAGCAGCTCCCACCATTCCTCCTCAGTCCAGCCTCTGACATGCACCTTCTAGACCAGGGGTAGGCAACCTAAGGCCCGGGGGCCAGATGCGGCCCAATCGCCTTCTCAATCTGGCCCGCGGATGGTCCGGGAATCAGTGTGTTTTTACATGAGTAGAATGTGTCCTTTTATTTAAAATGCATCTCTGGGTTGTTTGTGGGGCATAGGAATTCGTTCATTCCCCCCCCCCAAAAAAAATATAGTCCAGCCCACTACATGATCTGAGGGACGGTGGACCGGCCCACGGCTGAAAAAGGTTGCTGACCCCTGTTCTAGACCAACAATGAGCATCGCCTCCCCTTCTTCTCCCTTCCCCCAGTGCTGACGGGATGTATGAGGTGTCCTTCTACTCCAACGCCGTGGTCTCCTATGACGGCAGCATCTTCTGGCTCCCTCCGGCCATCTACAAGAGTGCCTGCAAAATCGAGGTGAAGCATTTCCCCTTCGACCAGCAGAACTGCACCATGAAGTTCCGCTCGTGGACCTACGACCGGACGGAGATCGACCTGGTGCTGAAGAGCGAGGTGGCCAGCTTGGATGACTTCACCCCCAGCGGGGAGTGGGACATCATCGCCCTGCCGGGGCGGCGCAACGAGAACCCCAACGACTCCACCTACGTGGACATCACCTACGACTTCATCATCCGCCGCAAGCCGCTCTTCTACACCATCAACCTCATCATCCCTTGCATCCTCATCACCTCCTTAGCCATCCTGGTCTTCTACCTGCCTTCCGACTGCGGCGAGAAGATGACCCTCTGCATCTCGGTCCTCTTGGCTCTCACCGTCTTCCTGCTTCTCATCTCCAAGATCGTGCCGCCCACCTCGCTGGACGTGCCGCTGGTAGGCAAGTACCTGATGTTCACCATGGTCTTGGTCACCTTCTCCATCGTCACCAGCGTCTGCGTGCTGAACGTGCACCACCGCTCGCCCACCACCCACACCATGCCACCCTGGGTCAAGGTGGTCTTCCTCGACAAGCTGCCCACCCTCCTCTTCATGAAGCAGCCCCGGCAGAACTGCGCCCGCCAGAGGCTGCGCCAGAAGCGGCAGAACCAGGAGCGGACGGCCGGGAGCTTCTTCCTCCGCGAAGGAGCCAGGTCCTGCACTTGCTATGTCAACCCATCCACGGTCAAGAAGTTCGGGACGGGGAGTGGCGGCGACGGCGGGGGAAGGCCCTTTACGGAAACGTCGGAGCCAGGAGTCAACGGTTACCGGGACAGGCCGGGTCAAACGGTGCCACCGCCGGGCCCCTGTTGCTGCGGCCTGGAGGAGGCTGTGGATGGAGTATGCTTCATCGCAGATCATATGAAGAGTGAAGACGACGACCAGAGTGTGAGTGTCTGGAAGGGAAGGGGCTTGTGGGCAGGGTGGTGGTGGTGGGGTCTTTGTGGCCTTAAGTCAGCCTTGTAAATAACATACCCGCCAACATTTTTCTAAAGGAGCATCTCCACTCCCATCGTTCAGCCTGGACGCTGAGGTCCAGCTCCGAGGGCTTTCTGGTGGTTCCATCACTGCAAGAAGTGAGGTTACAGGGAACCAGGCAGAGGGCCTTCTCAGTAGTGGCGCCCGCCCATCAGATGTCAAGGAAATAAACAACTGTCTGACTTTTAGAAGACATCTGAAGGCAGTCCTGTTTAGGGAAGTTTTTAATGTTTGATGTTTTATTGTGTTTTTAATATTCTGTTGGGACGCGGGTGGCACTGTGGGTTAAACCACAGAGCCTAGGGCTTGCCGATCAGAAGGTCGGCGGTTTGAATCCCCGCGACGGTCCCTGCTCCTGCCAACCTAGCAGTTCGAAAGCACGTCAAAGTGCAAGTAGATAAATAGGTACTGCTCCGGCGGGAAGGTGTTTCCGTGCGCTGCTCTGGTTCTCCAGAAGCGGCTTTGTCATGCTGGCCACATGACCCGGAAGCTGTACGCCGGCTCTCGGCCAATAAAGCGAGATGAGCGCCGCAACCCCAGAGTCGGTCATGACTGGACCTAATGGTCAGGGGTCCCTTTATCTTTACCTAATATTCTGTTGGGAGCTGCCCAGAGTGGCTGGGGCAACCCAGTCAGATCGGTGGTGTATAAATAAATTATTATTATTATTATGAAAATAAGGACGTCCTATTCCAAAAGAATACTAATAATTCCTCACCCATTTGACTGTGCTGCCCCAGCCACTCTAGGCGGCTTTCAACATATACAAAAACATAATAAAACATTTATAGAGGGCTGCCTTCGGATGTCTTCTAATGGTTTTGTAGTTACTTATCTCCTTGGCTTGGGGGGTCGCATAACTCCATAGCCTCCAGTGTGGTGTAGTGGTTAAGAGCAGTAGACTCGTAATCTGGTGAACCGGGTTCGCGTCTCCGCTCCTCCACATGCAGCTGCTGGGTGACCTTGGGCTAGTCACACTTCTCTGAAGTCTCTCAGCCCCACTCACCTCACAGAGTGTTTGTTGTTAGCCTTCGGATAGCAATAAAGCGGGATATCAAATCCAAACTCCTCCTCTTCTTCTTCTTCTTCTTCTTCTTCTTCTTCTTCTTCTTCTTCTTCTTCTTCTTCTTCTTCTTCTTCTATTCTCCAGGGAACTCTGAGAATTGTAGCCATGTGAGGGTCGCAGGAGTTTCCTATTAGCTCTCAGCACCCTTAAACTACAGTTCCCAGGATTCTTTGCAAGGGGAGGAGCCATGAGTGTTTGACGTGGTATCGCAATGCTTTCAATGTGGTGCCTAAGGTTACCAGATTTTTTTCAATGAATCCGGGGACACTTTTCAACTTCCTATTAAATAGATGGATTTTGTCAGGGGACTGATTTGTAAATCTGGGGACTGTCCCTGGGGAACGGGGACGTCTGGTAACCTTACCTTGGGCTATGTAGAACTTCCTTGTTCAGGCAAAGTCTACCTCTGAATTCCAGTAGCTGGGAAACAAACTCAGTGGTTGCCTTTAAGGGTTGGATTTGGAACTCGACGCTTCGTTCTGATCAGTCAGGGCACTTCTTACAAAGCTTTCCCCACCAGATCTCGAATCACCATCTCCTGAAACATGATGCACTGTTTGTTTGGTGTTTTTTTTTTTTAGAAAAAGGCTGTGGCAATTTCCCATCCCTTGGACGTTTCCTGGGGGAGACACATCTCTTCCTTGCTTCCTCCCCATCTCCCTGCCGCCTCTCCTTTGCCAAGCCATGAGTCAGAATATCCTGTCCTTTACTGACCTGTTCCCCACCTCCGAGTGCAGGGCAGCTGCGTTCTCCAACCGAGACACCGCCGAGCTCCAGAATCAATATTTCCCTTCTGCTAGGCTGGATCCCTGTGCTGAAGGCACATGAAAAATTCATGTGCAGTGAGATATGGATGTAAGGGAGGGAGAGACAGAGAGAGAGAAGTCGGGAGAAACAGACTTTTATTTCTTGGAGGTCTGCTGCTTTGCTGGTGTAATAATAATAATAATAATAATAATATATATTATTTGCACCCCGCCCATCTGGCTGGGTCTCCCCAGCCACTCTGGGCAGCTTCCAGCAAACATTAAAATACATTAACACATCACAGATGTGTTAAAAACACAGATGTGTTAAAAACTTCCCTAAACAGTGCTGCCTTCAGATGTCTTCTAAAAGTCAGATAGTTGTTCATCTCTTTAACCTCTGCTGGGAGGGCGTTCCACAGGGTGGGCGCCACTACCGAGAAGGCCCTCTGCCTGGTTCCCTGTAGCTTTACTCCTTGCAGTAAGGGAACCGCCAGAAGGCCCTCAGCGCTGGATCGCAGTGTCTGGGCTGAACGGTGAGGGTGGAGACGCTCCTTCAGGTATACAGGACCGAGGCCGTTTAGGGCTTTAAAGGTCAGCACCAACTGACCTTATATAATAAAATAAATAGTAATAATAATAATAATAATAATAATAATAATAATAATTAATAATATTTGTACCCTGTCCATCTGACTGGGTTGCCCCAGCCACTCTGGGCAGCCTCCAACATAGATAAAAACATAATAAAACATTACAAGCGATGTTGGGGGTATTTTGTCCAAGTCCTTCCACCATCCCATCTGTGGCCAAAGAGCAATGGGTCAAAGCTAGCCCCTCCTGCCTTCCTCACCAAAGCAAATCATTCATCTGGATCTGGCAGCCTTGCCAGAAACTATTTGCAGAAGGAGATGCTCTATCTATGCCCGCTGGACCAGGGAGGTGTCAGGTATGAAGCAGTTGCCATAGGAACCGAGAGGAAGGGGAACCTGGAACGGCAGCAGAGTGATGTCACTGCCCCAGGCTGCGCTCTGAGGCTGCAGGTTTGGGGCCAAGCCAGCTGAGCACTGATGGGGTGGGGGAAGGAGGCTGGAGAGACTCGGGACGCTCCCTTCGTCACCCGCAGTCGGAGGCAGGAATGCTTCTGAAGAGAGTCAGTGTGGTGTAGTGGTTAAGAGCAGTAGACTCGTAATCTGGTGAACCGGGTTCACGTCTCCTCTCCTCCACATGCAGCTGCTGGGTGACCTTGGGCTAGTCACACTTCTCTGAAGTCTCTCAGCCCCACTCACCTCACAGAGTGTTTGTTGTGGGGGAAGAAGGGAAAGGAGAATGTGAGCTACTTTGAGACTCCTTCGGGTAGTGATAAAGCGGGATATCAAATCCAAACTCTTCTCCAGAAAATCAGTTGATGGAAACTCCTGGAGAGGAGAGAGTGATTTTGCATTCGGGTTCCGATTGCGGGTTCCTCCCAGGCATCTGTCTGGCCACCGCGAGAACAGGCTGCAGGGCTAGATGGGCCATTGGCCTGATCCACGGAATACAATTACTCAGAATCATACAATTGTAGAGTTCGAAGGGACTACGAGGGTCACATCAAGTCCGACCCTCTGCAATGCAGGAATCTTTTACCCAACATGGGGCTCAGACCCACAGCCTTGAGATTAAGAGTCTTGGGCTGTCTGTGGACTGTGTGTCTGCTATGTGTGAGCACCCTTAATTTTTTTATAAAACATTGATCTGGCATCCATTTGGTCGGAATTGGGGCCCGCAAGTGGGCACACACACACAACAGGTGCTCGTAGGCAAGCTCTACGATATGTGGCCTTGAAGTCGAAGCTTTGGCTATGGCTCAAGCTTTGTTTTAAACCAGTGGGCATTGCCCCCTTGACATTGAGGGATGATTTCCAGTAATCATGGGAAAGGGAGGTCATAAAAGAGGTGCAGTCCTGTGGATTGTCACACCTCTACCTGGAGTCCATGACATATAATCAGGCTAGAACGGCAATCTCCCGGAGATTGAGCGATATTGCCAGACAAGAGGACATAGCTCAAGTGAAACCAGGGATGTTCTTAGGGGTAACAGATATATCAAATGACACCAGCCCCCTATCTCGCAGAAATCCACTATGTGGAATACCGCAGACTTCTTACAGCGGCTAGACTAAACGCCCTTGATTCCGCGGTATTGTGGGGAAGGTACAAGGGAGTTCCATACGCCCAGAGAATCTGTCACTGTACTATGGGCGTGGTTGAGTCTACCGAACATATCTTTCTGTCTTGTCCTCTCTATGTAGAACTTAGGCAAAAATAACTCCACTTTTACGTCAATCTAGTTTTCTATCCAGAGAAAGACAGGTTTTATATTTACTGAATAATATTACTAGAAATACAGCCTCCCTGGTGGCTAAATTTCTTTTTTTAGCTTCTAAGCGTCGCAAGATTTTAATTTATTGTATCGATATGGGGCTATTTGTTTAGTTCCATTCTATTGTGGATTATGTTTCCTTTTTTTCAAAGTTCTCTCAGATGCTTTTAATTCTGTACAAATGTATTCTTCTGACTGGCGGTCAAATAAAAGAATGATGATGACACGAAAGGTGCTTGCCAAGCCAAAAAGGGGTCCAGCCGACAGGTGCTAACCTCCGTATCCTTGCCCTTTCCCCAGGTGAGCGAGGACTGGAAGTACGTTGCCATGGTGATCGACCGCCTCTTCCTGTGGATCTTCGTCTTTGTCTGCGTTTTTGGCACCATTGGCATGTTCCTGCAGCCTCTCTTCCAGAACTATGCCACCAACTCCCTCTTGCAGATCAACCAAGGTGGTTCCGGCTCCAAGTAGCATCTGGGCTCGCCCTTCTGCCCCTTTGCCAACCTTTTTGGAGCGAGCGAAGAGAGGCAGGCAAAGGAAGATTAAAGAGAGAGAGGGAGGGAGATGAAGGGGACAGAGAGACACCCTACCCGATCCCTACTTTTATGGACGCCGGCCTAAGGTGCGCTCAATAAGGGACCGCGGGCCCTTTCCCCTGCTGTCTGCCATTGCCCCTGGGCTCATGCTCCAGTACTGAGGACAGAGCCTTGCTTGGAGAGAAGCGGGCCAGAGCCAAAACGACAATACTGGAATAGGTTGGTTTCTTCCGGGCTGCCAGGATGATATGGTAGCTCAACAGTAGAGCACCTGCTTTGCATGCAGAAGGTCCCAGGTTCGATCCCCGGCTTCCCCACTTTAAAAAAAAAAAAAGAGGGGGTGGTAGAAAAGCAGGATCAGGCCTGGCTGTCTGATCTTCTTATTTTAGGCAGCTCCCTCCGTTCCCATTGATCGGAGATGTCAGTTCCAGGAGGAGTCAGTTCCTTCCAAGTGGCTGAGGCAACACGTCAAGTTCCTGACGTTATGGAGCACAGGGGGCGGTGGGCTGCTTACCGTAGCGGTGAGGGTGAGGGGAGGGTCTTGCAGCCTCGAGGGCATTTTGGACACGGACTACAGCTTTCTCCTCCACCCATCCCATACCCCCTGGCTTGTGCCAATTATGGGGAACCAGCTCCCAACTCAGGGAAAAACAACAACAATAATAATAATCTATGTGTCTATATATAATTAAATATACACATCTACACCCTCCATGTCTGAGGAGCAGCGGCAGATTGGAAGGCCACCCTTGGGCGCAACCCTCGGCGGGGAGAGGTGTGGTGTGGGGGACATTTCGCAGGGGGGCTCCTATGACCGCCCCTGAGATTTGACCAATACATCCACAAGGTCAGGTGGCAACCCTGCGCAAAGAAGGGACTCTCAGGATCTCTCAGGACAGACTGATGCCAAGACCACTTCCCCTAACAATGTGTGTGTGTGTGGCCAGAGGGGATGGAGCGCGGACTGGTGCTCCGGCCACCCATGAACCGGTTCAGGAGGGGTCTTCCACTCTGGGCCATCACCAGCAGCCTCGGTAGAGAGACCAGTGTCCCACCCCCTCCCCGAGCCACTGGGTGTGTCTTCCTGGGCCTCTCCTCCTCTGCTCCTGAAAAGCCAAACGCTGACACCGCAATACCAATAAAATAGGTCACATAGATGGGAGAGATTCCTTCTTTTGGTTCAGCTGTGTACGAGTGGTTGTTTTTTTAAGCGCATTTCAAGGTTGCGGGCAGGGGAGGTCTCCTATGCTGCAGGTAAATAATAATAATAATTTATTATTTGTACCCCGCCCATCTGGCTGGGTTTCCCCAGCCACTCTGGGCGGCTCCCAACAGAATATTAAAAATACAACAAAACATCAAAAACTTGATCAAACATCAAACATTAAAAACTCCCGGGATCAATCGCTCACATTGTCACTTTAAAAAAAATATATCCTCCTCCGCCTGAGACCCAGGACAGAAGCTGCTAGTCACAGTAACAGACGTATACCAGATCACCCACCTGCTATAAAGGCTGCTCCCTATGGTTATTTAAGCCCCCAACACTTAATTCTGTGGCCCCACCCATTTGGACCTCAGAGGCTTAACTGGGACAAGCAAGGTCTATGAAAAAGTGGGTTTGCAGGCTTATGGGAATAATCCTTTTCTACTAGAAAGCCATGGCTTGTCACAGTGGTGGACCTTGGTCTCACATTTTAGCAGAGCCCTGTGCAACACCAAAATTCAGTGACACCCCCCCCCCCGGCCTCTGGCGCTCCATTCTAAATAATAGTTGTGGCACCCTCGAATCTCTGTGCCCAGTGTGACCAAACCAGTCACGGCCCCCTAAATATCCCTCCGCTAGTCATGGTAGACCCTCCTGGACTAAGATGGGCAAATAATTTGAGATTGGCCACTTTTGCACCATACAATTAAAGCGCCACGATACCACTTTGAACAGTCATGACTCCCCTCCTCCCAAAGAATTCTGGGAACTGTAGTTCGTTAAGGATGCTAAGAGCTGTTAACAACCACAGCCTCTTCACTCTGGAAATCTTAGTTCTGTGAAGCTCTTGCGGGAACGAACCAGCTCATTTAACTATGCACTGTGTTAAAAGACGCTTCCTCCCCAGAGTGGTTTAATAATCCCAGAGTGGTTTAATAATCCTTCTTCCCAGGAACCGGCAAGAATTTAAGCTCTGTGAGAGATGACCAAGGACGTCTTAGCACCCTCAGCAAACTACAGCTCCCAGAATTCTTTGGGGTGTTGTCATTTATTTTATATCTTATTGACCTTATAATTCTCATAACAGGGGAGAGCCATGGCAGTTTAGAGTGGCACCATAGTGCTTTGAATGTATGGTGTCTAAAAGCATCAATAATAATAATAAATTATTAAATTACATTAAAATTACTACTACTACTACTACTACTAATAATAATAATAATAATGCACCACCCATCTCTCTGGCTTTCCCAGTCTAATCCATTCTGCAACCTTCCCCCCACTGCTGTCCTGCAAACCAAAATACGTTGGACTCTCAGCCTGTTCTTTCTGAGTCTCTGAGCTGCTGCATTGCTCGCTTCCTTCCAGCTGGATCTGCATACCGTACATCATCCCCAAACACTTTACATGTGGCTGGCTCTGCCAAGCTGCCTGGATGGTGTCCCGCTGCCCCCGCTTTCATCCTCAAGACAAGGCAGAAAGAAGCTCGCTGCAGAAGAACAGTCTCCTGGCTCCCCTCTGAACTGCAGCAGATGGCAGGCCGGCGAGACGGCTTTCCACTTCAGCTCCACCGGCTCACACACTCAACCTGGCAGGGCGACCCAGCCGCAACCATGCCAGCCGATCTCTTTAGCTGAGAGCAGAGGGGCAGAGCGACGGGGCACAAGGCTCTGAGTAGCATAGCTGAGCAGAAGCACCAGCTCTCAGGAAGGGCGGCAGCAGAGCGATGCAGCCCCTGCAGATTCCCAACATCTCCAGTCAGGGCTGGGGGGGGGGGGGACTCGCTGCCTGAAACCCTGGAGAGTTGCTGCCAGTCAGTGCAGACACCACTGAGCTAGATGGGCCAGTGGTCTGCCTCAGTGTAAGGCAGCGTCCTCTGTTCAGCATTAGACACATGGAAGCCAGGCAATGATAGTTCACCAACAGCAAACGAACAAATAAAACCTGTGTGTAGAAAGCAGTCTACCTTTCAGGACCAGGTGCTGGCAGCAGCGGCAGGAGAGAGGCCAGTTGCTCTCATGCCTTGCTTGTGGAAAACAGGGTGTTGGGTTAGGATTCAGTGGGATGAATCGTGGAAGTGTAAGCGTACAAGAGATGCAAAAAGGCAATGGGACCCCTGACCGTTAGGTCCAGTCACGGACGACTCTGGGGTTGCGGCGCTCATTTCGCTCTATAGGCCGAGGGAGCCGGCATTTGTCCACAGACAGCTTCTGGGTCATGTGGCCAGCAGAACTAAGTCGCTTCTGGCAAAACCTTCCCACCGGAGTGGTACCTATTTAAAGCAGTGTTTCCCAACCTCCTCGGGGCAACGGCACACCTGTCCCACGAAAAAAATCTCGCGGCACACCACCACCACATGCACCCCGACCCCCCCGCCCCGGGGGGCGGGGTGTCCGCGCGCCCAGGCGGGAGGGAGGGGAAGGACCCAGGCGGGCGAAAACGGAGCGGGAGATCGGCGGGCCAGGCGCCCCCGGCAGCACCTCCACCCGGCCCCGAGCGAGCCCGGTGGCACCGGCACCTCCCGCCCGTCCCCGACCGCGACCGGGGCGGCAGAGGCAGCGGGCGAAGTGCCCGGCAGCCCCGGCGAAGGCGGCGGTTGGCGAGCGGGAAGCGGAGCCGAGGCGACGCCAGCCGCCCGGACCGCCCCGGAAGCAGAAGCGGCCCAGCAGCCGGTGTCTTCCCGCGGCACAGGAGCCGGTGTCTTGCGGCACACTCCTGTGCTGCGGCACACCGGTTGGGAAACGCTGATTTAAAGGTATCAACTTGCACTTTGAGGACACATTTTTGGTTCGCCGTCAATGGGTCCACATCTTTCCGTACAGCTTTTAAAGGTGGTTTGCACCTCTTGTGAGGACACAGGTGGCACTGTGGTCTAAACACAGAGCCTAGGGCTTGCCGATCGGAAGGTCTTATATATAAGACCTTGATATTCTTACACCACCGTTCACCAAACTTTCCAGTCACACCTTGTATTACAAGTAGTAGTAGCATTTATTATTATATTTATATCCTGCCTTTCCTCCAAGGAGTTCTAGTAGCACACAATTTCTTCCCATTTTATCTCCTGAACAACCCTGCAAGACAGCTTAGGCAACTGAGACAGGATTCGAACCCTGGTCTTTCCTTGGCCCCCTAGTCCGACACTCTAACCCCTGCACCACCAGCGCCTCTGGATCCATCCCTTTACAATGAATATTGGGACCCCAAGACATTCTGGCTGGTTTATCACCGATGGGTTCCCTCTAATTTAAGCCAACTTAAAAAACCACAGAAGTCGTGTGTAAAGGCAGTAACTTATTAAGCCAAAAGATCGCAAAATATATCACGAGAGGTTTCGAGCTCTCCAGAACTCTTAACAAGGTTCTCATTCATATACTTTCCCAAGAGGAATGTCTTTTTAAAAAAAAAAAAAAATGATGGAACCTGGTGTCAACATTTTTATAAGAACCTGGATTTAAAACAAAAACTAAAAAAAACTGCAGCCATCTAATTTGGAGGAATTATTCTAAAGGTCAAGCCCAGTTTTTAAGAGCCAATATAATCCATTCAATGCAACCGCTCCTTGCTTCTTACAACCCTCCGTTCACCTCCAATCTTATTTGCTGGAATTGGATTTTCCTTACCGCACTCTGAAAGCACAATGCAGACAAATAAATGCTTTATCAGCTCCTCCGACCCCTGGGCCTCGTTTTTGACCTTGCTGGGTAAACGCAAGTGGAGAACTCACGTTTAACCAGGAATCGGTGCTTCCGATTGTGACCCAGGGCTCAAAAACCTTACCAAGCCATCGTTTCCTTCACCGACAGCATGGCAGAAAGATCCTCGATTATGTGCCAGACACAGAGGCACACACACAAGCCTATCCCCGGCAGATAAACAAGAGGAATGGAAAATATCACGGTATTTAAAAAAGAGGTTAAGTGTTACGTGGAAGGAGGGAGGGACAGAAATGTGGTAATGGATTGGAAAAACCCATCACCTTCAAAGGTAAAGGGTAAAGGGACCCCTGACCATTAGGTCCAGTCACAGATGACTCTGGGGTTGCGGCGCTCATCTCGTTCTATAGGCCAAGGGAGCCGGCGTTTTCCGCAGACAGCTTCCGGGTCATGTGGCCAGCATGACTAAGCCGCTTCTGGTGAACCAGAGCAGCGCACGGAAACGCCGTTTACCTTACCACCAGAACGGTACCTATTTATCCACTTGCACTTTGACGTGCTTTCGAACTGCTGGGTGGGCAGGAGCAGGGACTGAGCAACGGGAGCTCACCCCGTCACGGGGATTCGAACCGCCGACCTTCTGATTGGCAAACCCTAGGCTCTGTGGTTTAACCACAGCGCCACCCGCGTCCCACATCCACTTTCATACCTTACCTATTAATGCACATAGGAAGAAAGAGGAAGCAGCTATCCTGAACATGGACTTTATTCTGCCCAGGGCTGCGCTCAGTAGAGGCTGGTGCATTAGGGCAGATGGGGCAACGCCAGCCCAAAGCCTTATTTCTTACCACCAATCCAGGGGCAGCACTGCCCATTAGCTCCTTAGCCTCAGTTGCCCCTGTAGACGTCAGCCGTGGGGAGGGTGAAGAGAGCTAGGATCTGCTGGCTCTGCCTGCCATTGGCTCTCTGGCGCCATCTACCTTTGGGCTCCCTGCCTTCCGCCCTATCGTTTTCTCTGGGTACCAGTATTCGCGAGTGGCAAAGTGGAGGGACGTGGGCTGGCAACAAGAGGGGCCAGAGCTGGCAGTGAGGAGAGCACCGCTTCTCTCTCTCTCTCTCTCTCTCTCTCTCTCTCTCTCTCTCTCTCTCTCTCTCTCTCTCTCTCTCTCTCTCTCTCTCTCTCTGCCACCGTTCTTCCCTTCCAGCCTCCCCCCACCCAAAGTGGCTGCTAGGGAAAAGTTACAGGTAGGTAGCTGTGTTGGTCTGTCATAGTCAAAACAAAATAAAAAAATTCCTTCCAGTAGCACCTTAAGAGACCAACTGTAAGTTTGTTCTTGGTATGAGCTTTCGTGTGCACGCACACTTCTTCAGATACACTGAAACAGAAGTCACCAGACCCTTATATATAGTGAGAGGGTGGGAGGGGTATTACTCAGAGAGGTGGTGGGAATGGGTGATAGGCTGATAGCTGCGGTAAACCTGTTGACTGTTAACGACTGCAATTAAGTCTTACAGGAAAAAGCAAGGGGTGAGAAGGTTAAAAATAGCCTTGTCGTGTATAAAGAGATAAGAACCCAATGTCTTTGTTCAGACCAGGTCTCTCCATGGTTTTAAGCTTGGTAATGAGTTGCAATTCAGCAACTTCTCTTTCCAGTCTATTTCTGAAATTCCATTCCCACCACCCCTGAGTAATACCCCTCCCACCCTCACTATATATAAGGGTCTGGTGACTTCTGTTTCAGTGTATCTGAAGAAGTGTGCATGCACACGAAAGCTCATACCAAGAACAAACTTAGTTGGTCTCTAAGGTGCTACTGAAGGAATTTTTTTATTTTTATTTTGTTTTTGCTAGGGAAAAGGTTCCTCTTCCGCGAGTAACAAAGCGATTGGTTGCAGAGGTCTGGGCTCCCCCTGCTCTCCTCCCCACGGCCATTTCAGCTTCTCCCCCACCCTCCTTCCCAAATGCATGAAATTAAGCACATACCAGTAGATCCCCACTCCCGCCTTAGAGAATCTCATGGGAGATGGTGCTCCCCCCCTCCCAAAAGAGGAACACAAAAAACACAACAACAAAAAGATGCTTGCTTTGCCCCCTCCCCCCTGGGAAAAGAAAAAGAATCACAGCAGCAAAACCAATACAGAAAACCTTTTTTATTATTATTATTTTCAGGCGGAATGTGATGACTTCAGTTGTCAAACGATGGTATCTAGAGGGGCAATTAAAAGCAGGCTTGCCAAAAAAAGGGGGGAGGGGAGGAAATAACCTGAATTACAATAGTGGTGGGAGAAGGATCAGATTTGCCTTGAATAAATTTACATCTGTTTATTATTATTATTATTATTATTTGCTCGCCAGCGCCTTCGCGACTAAGGAAGGAAATGAACTGTGCGTCACGAGGGACAGAAGTGGGGAGATGAGGGTTGGAGGAGATGGCTGCCGCCTTTAGACAGAAAAGAGTTTGCATAAAGAGAGCTCCCCAGTTAATGCCACTACAGCAACTGCCCAGACATAACTGATGGGGAGGAGAAAAGCTGGTGGGGGCAAAAACAACAACAACCCCCAAAGCCTCTCTGGGCTGGGATCCTTTGCATTTCAAATGCACCTTTATAAAATGAAAAACAAAAAACAAAGGCTGCTTGGAACACCAGGGCAAAGGATTCCACAAATAACCGGTAGACGTTGAGGACTAGTAACTTAAAAGAAAGGGGGAGCGTGGGAATTCTGAGGTGTTAGAAGGAATCAAGTGATAACCCCATATTTAAACATTCAGAGGGACCCGGTGATATGTTTTCTAGGCTGGGCCGCCACACAGACTGCAGCGTGCAGCTAGGACATACTTGCTTGCTTGGTTGACTGCTCCTCCTTGCCTTTTAATATTAAAAATTAAGATGAGTCCGGCTGGCTCTCACGACAGCAGGTGTCAACACAGAACAGGGAGGAAAGGAGTTTGGGGCAATGTGGCGGAGCTGTGCGGTTTTAGCTTACAATGACCTCAGAAAGGCTGGGCTGCCTCGCTGGGAACAAGGCGAATTCATCAGCATTGCAAAGATTCGGGGAAAGGGGAAATGATCACACACACACACCTGGAAATAAAACCCCCTAAAATTATACCATAACCCGGCAGTACGGTGGGTAAATATTGTAGTGGCCCCAAAGGCAGAATTCTGAATTAAACAGAAAGGTAATTCAAGTTGAGAGGGGAAATCTCCGGGGTGTCCCCAGAGTTCACCTTTATGCAAATCCATGAAGAGACAGAACTGCTGTAGAAAAGACAGCGTGTGTGCATAATTACCAGTTCCTCAATTCACAGCTTTTAAAAATAAAATAAAAGGAGGGGTTCAAAGAATTGATTTAAAAAAAAAAAAAAAAAAAAAAGCAGAGAGGGGAGAAGGAAGGCGGCCTTTTGACTAACCAGAAGGGGACAGAGATGGGGAGAGGGTGTTGACACAGACGAGCGTTGATGCTGGTGGATCTCTCTCTTTCTCTCTCAGCTGTACGCACTTGGATCATGTCTTTGCAATGTTCGTTGATAAGACTGGGGGGGGGGGAATTAAAGGGGAGGAAGACTCCCCCCCCCGCTCCTTCCCCAATGCTGCCAATTTAAATCGGAAGGAAGGAAGGCCTCGCGGCAAATCCACAACCCTAAGTTAACATTCCTGCTTCCATTTTTAAAAAAAGAATACACACAACCTATGTTAATAAAAAAAATACCCCTTTCCTTTCACCCCTCCCCCCGCAGCCAAAAAAAAAAAAAAAGAAGTAAAATAAAATAATAAAAATGCACAGCTTGCTAGACTTCGGACGGGCCAAAGGTCTTCTCCTCTTGGGGTTTGCAGATCCAGCTCCCGTAGCCCATCTCCTGCAGGGACCAGAAGAATTGCCGCTTGGCACTCTGGTACGTGACGGCCGCTTCCTTGGCCTCCGAGTACACGGTCAGTTTCTGCAAGGCCTGGCGATCCATCTTGGCACAGAGCGATTGGAAGAGTGAAAACAGGTTCCTCTTGGAGACCCGGGACACGTCCAGTTTTGGTCTGAGGGGAGGAAGGAAGGAAGGAATGTAAAGGAAAAAGGACTCCGGGAGGCTGGAAGGGAAAGAGATGCCTGCCTTGCAGAGCCCAGAGGGGTGGCAGGTCTGTGGGATGCTCTCACCTTCATTGCACACCTGTAGACACCAGGCGAAAGGGGACTCTTCAGCCAGGCCTTTGGCTGACTGACATACAATGCCCTTTTCAAAAGTGTTGCGGAAGTGGGGGTTATTGGGTGGCCTTTGTTTTTATTACCATATTATAAGTCACACTCCCCCCCCCCAAAAAAAATTCCGATAGTGAAAAGTTAAAAGCACGGCTTAAATTTGCGACCTTACAAAAATTGGCTTTTATGATATCGCTGGGAATTTTAAGGGAGCGGTTTATATTCGGGTACTGTCTTTTTTTTCTCCTTGAATTTTAAAGGTGCAGCTTATATTCGGGTGTGGCTTATATTCAGGTCAATACAGTATGTATTTTCTGTTTTTTTAATATTATGATTTTATGTTGTGAACCGTCCTGAGATCTATGGGTATGGGTGCGGTCTACAAATTTAATAAATAAAATAAAATAATAATAATTAATAAGGTTTTCGTTTTATTTCAAGGATGAGAAAAAACCTGTGGTTCCTCTGGATGTTACTGGGACTACGGACTCCCATCCATCCCAGCCAGGATGGCCAACGATAAGGGATGATGGGAGAAGGGATGATGAGAGGTTTTCCCAGCACCACTTTTGGTAGCTAAAAACATACATCATATATCAGAAGTTATGTATTAAAATGCATGACAACTGTACACACCAGGGTATTCAAAACATTTAAAAACAGTGATTAAAATCAACGCTAAGCTACAAAGCAGACTTGAGATGCACGTCAACATTCTACGTGTCTGCCTAAATGAGAAAGGGGTCCTGTGAAGATGCCTGCCAAATGTCAACAGGCAAGGAGTTCCAAAGTGCGGTTGCCGCAGCGCTAAGAGATTGATTTCCGACTGCGCAGTGCAACAATCCAATCTGGAAGCAACTTGCACCTGGTTTGCAGCTTAACCAGGGCAGTTTTCTTCCCCGGCACTTCGAGAGGAACACCGAAGTCTACGATGGGAGCCTAAGTGCTTTGTTGCCCTCCTAGCTTTTCCACGGCAGTCGCCAGTGCTAGCAATTCAAACTGGGCGACAGAAAGATAAGAATGTGCTTATCTTTCATAAGAATGTGTCAGAACAGTTGGGGCTGTCCAGCTCAGTATTACCTACACCAGTGATGGCCAAACGTGGCCCTCCAGCTGTTTTGGGACTACAATTCCCATCATCCCTGGACCACTGGTCCTGTTAGCTAGGGATGATGGGAGTTGTAGTCCAAAAACAGCTGGAGGCCCAAGTTTGGCCACCACTGACCTACACTGACTGGCTGAAATAAAACAAAATAAAATAAAAAAATTCCTTCCAGTAGCACCTTAGAGACCAACTAAGTTTGTTCTTGGTATGAGCTTTCGTGTGCATGCACACGAAAGCTCATACCAAGAACAAACTTAGTTGGTCTCTAAGGTGCTACTGGAAGGAATTTTTTTAATTGAATTTTTTTAATTTTTTTATTTTATTTTGTTTTATTTTGACTATGACAGACCAACACGGCTATCTACCTTTGACTGGCTGAAAGAATGCGTGAGGTTGGCTGTGTTCTCTGCTCTGCCTGGAGATGCCTGGGACCATCTTCGTGCAAAGCAAGTGTCCGTCCCCCTCCACATCAGGCGGTGCTTCCCCCCCCCCCCTCCTCAATTACTCACTTTTCTTATATCTCATCCAGTGTCAGTTTCGTTGCTGGTCCCCAAGCATGTGAATGGAATATGCATGAAAACAAAGGCAGGCAAAAGTCTGCTCCCCACACCCACTGGAAGCAGCCACCCAACCATGGCCTCTATGCCTCCCCTCCGATAGCTGTGCCCCACTCTTACCCATCTACTTTGCCTTTCGTGCCATCCAGGACTTCGACTTCAGAGTCATCGGGGAGGCACCAGTTGACGCTGGATTCCTTTGTCTTCCCCGTCTGCCTTGCGGAGTCGTAGACGCTGACTCTGCCAACCTGTGTTGGCAGAGAGAGAGAGAGAGAGAGAGAGAGAGAGAGAGAGAGAGAGAGAGAGCGAAGCTGAATATTCTTGATGTTATGATTTTTGTCCAAGCCGAGCGGCAACAGCTGCAGCGAGGATGGCTTGACATTTGCCTGTTTCACTAAGCCGTGAGAAAGCTGCCTTATCTTTTCCTACAAGGAATGTTTACGTTTCACTGTACTATTGTAATTCAAGCCTTTGTGCTCTCTCTTCTAGACCTCGATGCCGGACAGACGGCTTTATGGCAGCTCTGACTTATTGGGCTGGCAGTAGAGATTCTCTCTGCACTATTCCTACAATAAATAGTTTAGCTTTAATATGGCTTGTGTGTGTTGTTCTTCATGCTGGTAACAATCACATATGACTGCGCCACCGGACTCTCTGTAGCCGGGGATGTGAACACATGGGTTTTGCTCTGGCTTTGGGGCAGTCTCACAAACTGCCCCAGGCGGGGTATTTCCTAACACTTTGTGTGTGTGTGTGTGTGTGTGTGTGTGTGTGTAAATCTCAATATATATATCAATCACAATCTCTGAAATAAGGGTGGACCTAGGTAGAGGCACTGGCTGGCTTCACAGTTTTCCCCACATTGTGATTTTGGCACAGCACACGCACACCAAGATCCATTATATATTGCCAGGTCAAAAATACCACAATATGGCCTTCAAACCACTTTTGGGTGATACTTCAATATATCTCCCAGCCCTGGTTTTCAGCCAAACCTAAGGTCTTCGTTTTCTGGCATAGTTACATTTGGAAAAGAAAGCTCTAAATCTGCAGGGCAGGAGACACTGGTTGTTACCATTGCAACGTGCTGTGTTGCCCTTGATATGGGCTCTTTTTAGCAAAAACTCCTGCCAATCTTAAGGATAGGACAGAACGTGTAAGAACACAAGGAGAGCCAGGCAGCAGGATCAGGCCAAAGGCCCATCTCGTGCAGCATGCTGTTCTCACAGTGGCCAACCAGAGAGGCCTCAAGGGAAGCCCGAAAACGGGACCTGAGCCCAAGAACAACTCTCTCCAACTTCTAATACCAGTTTCTGGGAATCAAGAGGCATTCTGCCTCCAACAGCCGAGGTAAGAACATGCCCTAGCAGTCATTGGCAGCCTTATCCTTCATGCATGTATTAATTCTCTTTTAAAGCCATTCAGTCTGGTGGCTATTCCAAAGCAATCATCTTCCAAAGCAACTACTCTATTCCAAACTTAAAAATGGAAAGCATAATGCTGGTGGTCAACAAAAGAGGTTTAAAGACTGTCTCAAGGCAAATTTTTAAAAAATGTAGTATAAACACCGACAATTGGGAAACACTTGCCTGTGAGCGCTCCGATTGGAGAACAGCCTTTACCAAAGATGTCATAGGCTTTGAAGACACTCGAACTCAGGACGCAAGGGAGAAACGTGCGAGGAGGCATGCACGCTTGGCAAATCCACACCGCGATCAACTCCCGCCCAGAAACCAATGTCCCCACTGTGGAAGGACGTGTGGATCCAGAATTGGCCTCCACAGTCACTTACGGACTCATTGTTAAAACCGTGTTTATGGAAGACAATCTTACTCGGCTACGAGGGATCGCCAAAGAAGAAGATTCTGCCACATCTTGCGACAGCAAACTCAGCAGTCCATTGTGCAAAAGTGCGTTATTTTGCCTGTCCTGAATCTTCCAACATCCAGGTTTGTTGGATGGGCCCAGAGTCTGAATACTAAGGAGGGAGAAAAGACTCTCCTCCCATCAATCCAACAGCGTGTTTAGTTTTGTATACCTCTATTAACGCCCCCCCCTTACTTGCTTTCCCTCCTCCAAACTAGAATGATAGCGTTGGAGAGCCATTCCCCGAGGGTCGTCTAATCCAACCCCCGGCAATGCATGAATCTCAGCGAGATCATATGTGACAAATTTTGCAACTGCATAGAGCAGGGGTCAGCAAACTTTTTCAGCCGTGGGCCAGTCCACCGTCCCTCAGACCATGTGGTGGGCCAGACTATATTTTGGAAAAAATAATGAACGAATTCCTATGCCCCACAAATAACCTAGAGATGCATTTTAAATAAAAGGACACATCCTACTCATGTGAAAACATGCTGATTCCCGGACCGTCCATGGGCCGGATTTAGAAGGCGATTGGGCCGCATCTGGCCACTGGGCCTTAGGTTGCCTACCCCTGCCATAGAAGAAGAAGAAGAGTTTGGATTTGATATCCCGCGGCTAACATTCTCCTTTCCCTTCCTCCCCCACAACAAACATTCTGTGAGGTGAGTGGGGCTGAGAGACTTCAGAGAAGTGTGACTAGCCCAAGGTCACCCAGCAGCTGCATGTGGAGGAGCGGAGACGCGAACCCGGTTCACCAGATTACGAGTCTACCGCTCTTAACCACTACACCACACTGGCTTTCTCATAGAGGAAAGGTCCAGACACCTACGCTTTGAGCACGACTGAACTATGGAAAGGTGGCATACAAATAATTGATGATGATGAAGAAGAAGGAAGACAAGGAATTAAAACCGCAACGGGAATCAAAACAGCGGTTACCTCCGGGTGATTGACAAAATACGGCTCGGGGAGTCCGGACTGGAATGTGTTGCCGTCTCTTGACATGCGGCAGCAGATGGCACGCGTCAAGTGACCTTGACTGTACAAGTAGCCTGGAAAGGGAACACAAAATGAGGTTGATGGTGCAGGAATTTTTTTTAAAAAAAATGAGCACATATCAGCTGTTTCATCAACCTGGGGGGGGGGGCACCACCATCTTTGGAAGGGTTAGCGGCAGCTGCATCTTGGCAGGGAGGACTGAGGTTTAACACAAGCCTTGAGTACTTTGCAGCCTTTAAGACATTTATAGCCAGGGCCTGCCAGGTCCTTGTCATGAGACAAGGGCTTCCAAGGTCCCAAAAGAAGGAGGAGGGGAAAAGAACACCCAAATGAACACGCAGCAAAATCCCAACAGCCTCTTGTTTCCTATAGAGCAGGGGTGGGAAAACTGGGCTATGTGGATGTTCTTGGATTCCAGTTCCCATCAGCCCCCAGCCAGCAAGGCTAATGGTCTGGGTGATGGGAGTTATAGTACAGCAACATTTGGAAAGCCCCACAGGTTCCCCAACCTCTGCCCTAAGGAGAGTCATTTGTGGCAGAATTGCATCTCTGTGCTCTCGAGTCTTCTCACCGATTGTGCCCATGTTTTTTTACGACTACTGCTAATCAGATATTTTACTTGTGCTTTGCCCTGCCAGGGCAGGTTAAAGGTAAAGGGACCCCTAACCATTAGGTCCAGTCGTGGACGACTCTGGGGTTGCGGCGCTCATCTCGCTTTAGTGGCCGAGGGAGCCAGCGTACAGCTTCCGGGTCATGTGGCCAGCAGGACTAAGCCACTTCTGGCGAACCAGAGTAGCGCACGGAAACACCGTTTACCTTCCCGCTGGAGCGGTTCCTATTTATCTACTTGCACTTTGATGTGCTTTCGAACTGCTAGGTTGGCAGGAGCTGGGACCGAGCAACGGGAGCTCACCCCGTCGCGGGGATTTGAACAGCCGACCTTCTGATCGGCAAGCCCTAGGCTCTGTGGTTTAACCCACAGCGCCACCTGGGTACCTAGGGCAGGTTACAACAGTTTAAATGTGCTGCATTAAAACTGGTTAAAACCAAAGATTTTGGGGGGTCTCTCTCTCCTCTCTCTCTCTCTCTCTATATATATATACACACACACACATATATATAGACACCCCCCCCAAAAAAACCCATTTATACACCAATTAATTTTGATTATCTCTAGGCAGTGTATACCAGGCCCAAGAAATACAATCAAGATAAAACCAGTTAACCAACTGTAAAATCAGAAATGGTATGAGAATGGCTGCTGGGATTTTTTAATATATTTTTTTAAGTCTCCAGCAGATGGCGAAAAGTTCAACAGGGAAGGGGCATCTCTGATCTCAGCCAGGAGGAAGACCTGCAGAACTGGGCCCACCATACTGAACGTGCAGCGACTTCTCCAAAAAACTAAGTGGCCAGGAATCAAGCACTCCTAAGCTATTCTGGACCCAATTCAGTAAGGATGCTGAAAATTAATGTAGGAACCTTGAACTCAGCTTGGTAGCATCCTGGCAGCCAGGGCAAGGTTATTGAGCAATGCACTGGCGACAATAGGAAATGCTTCTCTGGTGTCAAAGCTGCTGGGGGGGGGGGAAGAGAGAGGTGTGTCTTCTGTGTACATGGAGAGCTACACAGCCAAGGCACCAGGGCGCCTCTGCCGGGAGGGAATTCTCCCCCACCCGGTTTAATTTATGTTTTGTTGTAAACACCAACAAAAATCGAAAAGAAAAACCATACATCTACATCACTTGTTACACCAAACACAAAATAAAAGAATAAAATCATCTGTTTTGACAGTACAGTGGACCCTCGACTTATGAATGTAAGCCATTCCGACGGGAGCGTCAGAACCCGAAAAAATCGTAAGTCGAGTCCCCATAGGAATGCATTGGGGAGAAAAAATCCGTACGTCGGAAAAAACCCTATCAAAACATCGTAACTCGAAAAAACCCTATCTAAAACGGCCGCGACTTCCTTTCGGAAGTTGAAAAAATTCGGAAGCGCGCATTGTAACTCGAAAAATACGGAAGTCGGGTCATTTGTAAGTCGAGGGATCACTGTAAATCTTCTCAAGGTACAGTACATCTAACTTCCTGTACATCTAACTTCCCGGGAGGGAATTCCACCGCTTGGGGCTGCCACAGAGAAGGCTCCCCCCTCTCCCAGGCCAACACTGCCCTTCCCCTACTGATCTTAACACCCAAGAGGGTCTGCATCTCTGTAGCGAAGGAAGTGGCCTTTCAGACATCTTGGAATGGGGTGGGGTAAAGCAATAGGTGCTTGGGGGGGGGGTTACAGCTGAGAAGGCAGGAAAAGAGATACGAGATCCCCACACCCAGAAACAGGGAGGATGGAGAGATCCATTACCAAGCGTGACTGAGCGGAGATAAACAGGCTGCAGGAAGTGGGAGAGCAGCGCCCCCTGTAGGCCCAGCACATTCCAGCGCAGGATCTTGTCGCTGCAGGACATGGTGCGGAGACGCTCGCCGTGCTGGATCCCGTCCCACGTTGGCACGATGTCGCTGGATTCCACTGGGATAGTGCCTTCCCCTGCAGGAAGAGAGGGAGCCAGTCAGGAGCTGCCTTTGCTGGAATGGCCCAAAGCCCCCCCCCCCAACCCTCACTGGAGTCCAAGCATGGCCGTCTCCAGCTGCTGCCGCCAGACAGATGCTGCCGGGTCGTCAGAGAGGGCATGGGGGCCAGGGCCTCTTCCAGCACCTGATGTGCTCAAAAGGTACACAGCCTCTGCACAGAGAGGTTCCATTCAGCTGTTAGGTAAAGGGACCCCTGACCATTAGGTCCAGTTGTGGACGACTCTGGGGTTGCGGCGCTCATCTCGCTTTACTGGCCGAGGGAGCCGGCGTACAGCTTCCGGGTCATGTGGCCAGCATGACTGAACCGCTTCTGGCGAACCAGAGCAGCGCACGGAAACGCCGTTTATCTTCCCGCTGGAGTGCTACCTATTTATCTACTTGCACTTTGATGTGCTTTCGAACTGCTAGGTTGGCAGGAGCAGGGACCGAGCAACAGGAGCTCACCCCATCGCGGGGATTCGAACCGCCGACCTTCTGATCGGCAAGCCCTAGGCTCTGTGGTTTAACCCACAGCGCCACCCGCGTCCCCTCCATTCATCTGTTACCGCTGCATAAAACAGGGGTGGGCCTGCCAGCCCCAGATACACACCTGCAGGACTCTGCACCTGACTTTCAGAGCACCCTCCCTGCCACTCGCCCAAGGACACACCTCTCCACAGCGTTTCCTTGGGCATTTCGGCCTGGCTGAAATAGTGTCCTGGGCGGAGGGGCGGCCAGGGGAGCCTCACAATGCCAGTAACAAAAACAACTATATAAATAAGGGGCCTGCCCATGAGACACTGACACGAAAACCATGCACAAACACTATGCAACAGAATGAGAAGACCACTATTCCCCCAGCCCTTTCCCTCCCTCTCCCCCCTCCCCCCCAGAATTGAAAGTGGAGGTGCTATATGTACCCCTCCTTGGTTATCTGTATCACAAAAAACTTTAATTAAACAACCAATTAAAAGAAAAGAAACAAGCCTATAGCACAAAAGTGAAATTGCCATTCATCACCCTTCCGTATTGCAACGGGCATTGGGCTGCATATAATGAAAAGAAGGTATTGCTGCTACTGTAACTAGATGGACAGACTGAGTCAGTATAAAGCAATTAGAAGGCTGGAAACTGTATCCTAAAAAAACAACAACTGCATACCAGAATGCCTGGCTGCACATATAAAAGCTGGAAAAGGGAAGCAACCAAACCCCGGCCACTGGGGTCAGTTTCCCAGGCACTCACCGTTTTCAACTTTTGTGCGCAGCTTCCCCTGCTTGGGATTCTCAAAGAGTGGCTGGTGCTGGCCTTCCCCGACTGTGTTGGCCTGGTCCGTGCAGGATTTGTCAAAGAGAGCGCCGTCCCCACAAGGTGCCGTGCTAGGGGGCAGAAGAACAAGGCACACCCTGAACCCGAGAGGCTATTAAGAAATCTGTGTGGGCTGCTTTTCAGCATGTCCCCCTAAAATAGTGATCAAGCAAATTCTTAAAATGGCAATTTGGACAGGCTGGAGCATTGCGCTAAATGCCCAAGGATAGAGAAGCTCAGGTGGGACCCGGGTGGCACTGTGGGTTAAACCACAGAGCCTAGGGCTTGCTGATCAGAAGGTCAGCGGTTCGAATCCCCACGACGAGGTGAGCTCCCATTGCTCTGTCCCAGCTCCTGCCCACCTAGCAGTTTGAAAGCACGTCAAAGTGCAAGTAGATAAATAGGTACCGTTCCAGCGGGAAGGTAAACGGCGTTTCCGTGCGCTGCTCTGGTTCGCCAGAAGCGGCTTAGTCATACTGGCCACATGACCTGGAAGCTGTACGCCGGCTCTCGGCCAATAAAACGAGATGAGCGCCGCAACCCCAGAGTCGGTCACGACTGGACCTAATGGTCAGGGGTCCCTTTACCTTTACCTAGAGAAGCTCAGGTCCTATGGCCAAATGCAGAACTCATTTGACCCTTGGGCAGTTCCACCTCCCTCACAGAGCTCGCTGGGGGGCCTTTTCTGTTGCAGCCCCCAAGCTGTAGAATTCCCTCCTGAGAGAAGTGCGCCTGGCACCTTCACTAACATGGTTTTCATTGTATGCTGAAGATGCACCTCTTTGCCCTGTCCTTTTGACACTTGAACGGTGTGTTTGGAGGGACCCCACCCTGCTCCTGCGACTGCAATTTGTTCTGAACTGCTCTTTAAATGGTTGCGGACTGCCCTGGGACCCTAAACCGCCTTGGCCCAGTATACCTGAAGGAGCGTCTCCACCCCCATCATCCACCCCGGATGCTGAAGTCCAGCTCCGAGGGCCTTCTGGCGGTTCCCTCATTGCAAGAAGTGAGGTTACAGGGAACCGGGCAGAGGGCCTTCTCGGTAGTGGCACCCGCCCTGTGGAACGCCCTCCCTTCAGATGTCAAAGAGAACAACAACTATCAGACCTTTAGAAGACATCTGAAGGCAGCCCTGTTTAGGGAAGTTTTTGATATCTAATGCTGTATTGTTTTTAACACATGATTGGGTTGCAAGATTCAGACTCGATTATAACCCTACATACGGCAAAATTTCTGACATCAGTTCTGACACTTAAGAAACGCAATGGATTGTTATATACAGCTTGAAATGTTAATTTAATTTTTATCGTATTTTATTCAATTGAGTATCCCTTTTAATCTATTTTACTGTTAGCAATTGTAAACCAGACTGTGCTGTTTCTGGTTGTTATGTCTATGGGCTTAAAGCCGAAATAAAATGAGTTGAGTTGAGTTGAACACTTGATTGGGAGCCGCCCAGAGTGGCTGGGGAAACTCAGCCAGATGGGCGAGGTACAAATAATAAATTATTATTATTATTATTATTATTATTATTATTATTATTAGGAGAGTCACACTGTCTGCCTGCTGTGTGGAACACTTATTCACCCCCTACCCAATTCTCCCAGTTGCTGTTTTCTGGTTCCCCGCTAGCTCTTTCCCCGCTTTGCACCCAACATCCCCTGCAAAACGCAGCACAAACAGGCACACACACCCCTCAGCCACCTTGCACCGCTGCATGCAGGTCAGGCCCCAGCTGGTGCTCACCTGATGTACAGGTGAAAAGTGATGTCGTCTTTGATCTTCAGCTTGCCATCCTCCAGGGGCTGGAAGATGCTGTCTTCGGGTGCCGAGGGGTCAAACTTCATGAGCTCGGTGTAGAGGAACCTGGAATAACACCACCACAATGTGAAGCGGCACCTGGGTCAACCTTCTTGGCCTTGTGACCCCATTCTGCGCACATTTACTTGGCCGTAAAGTCCCCCACAGCAAGGCTGCCCTCCCCACACAAGTAGGACTGCAATGTTTAAGCAATCAGTTGCTTGGTTTTCCTTTCCCCCTCCTGCTCCTTGTTTAACTGCCATGTTGCTTTTTAAACAGGTTTGTTGTTTTGAAATTTTAATGCAGGCTTTGGGAGGCTCTGGTGGCCTCAAAAGTGGGATGCGTTAAAATCTAAATAAATGATGAAAAGGTGCTTCAAACCACCAGGAAGCAGTTTATAAAACGACGCATGCAACTATTTCACGGTGTTAGGGTTTTACTGTCTATTTCATCATTTTAAGGTATCATTATTCATACTTGCCAGTCACCACCCTGCAAAGAGGCGTAGACGGCAAAAGAGGAAAGGGGGTGCCTCACCCCCTACTAGCCTCTCTGTCCCGTCCCAAAATATTATTATCTCTCAACAGAAAAAAAACAACTAAGTTCCTCGCCCGTGTGATACAGATAAAGATTGCCATCATTAAATACTCCGTTCATTCACAGTATCGCTCACAACCACCCTGCAAGGTAGGACCAGTGCCTAGTATTCTCTCCTTGAACAGGGGCTGGGCACTCAACACATGCCCCATTCTGGGCAGAGCTCTGCTGAATGGCCTTGCTTGGCTGTCAGGGATCTGCCTGCCCCTGCCAGTCCAGCTCGGAGTGTTTATAGAGAGCCGCAACCTGTGTTAACAACAGATTCATCTTCGAGTGAATCTGGCAGTCCCGTCTCGGGGGAGGAGCAGTTAGTGGCTGGGAGCCAGGGAGTGCCAGGTGTCCAAGGAGTTAGTGGGAGACCTGGCACCACCCAGCAGACTCGCTCGGAGGGGGAAGCGTCAGTTCCGGCGCATATATCACGTAGGAGGAGAAGGCGGCAATTTAGGATGCCGAGACTTTGGTGTTGGCGCCAAAACAGGAGGGAGGCACTTCCAGATTCTGCTAGTGACTGAGCAGACATGATAAGACTGAGCTCTGCACTGTAAATAGCTTGGCACTGAATAAAAAGACTTAAAGACAAATGTCTTTGGCATTTCTATTGAACAACCGATAAGAGAACCTGACATTGGCCTCCGCTTCCACCTCCTCACCTTATGAAACCCCTCCTGGAAATGATCTCCGCATGGCAGTCATTGACCGTCTCCCCTTTCAGGCTCAACTCCTCCCCTTTCACACAGCGATTCCCTGAGAGGCAAAGAGCAGAAAGAAAGCGGTCAGGAAAATACTGTGTTAACAGACCCCGTGCGGGTGCTTGGTATAGACAAAAGGAGAGCCGGATTTGTTTACTTCCTGGTTGTTGTTGTTGTGTGTGTTTTTAACAACAGACCAAGGAATCCTTGGCGGTTCGCTGGGACAAAGATTTGTCACTCGCGAGAGCCATCGCTGAATATGAGCCTGCTGTAGAACCTGATGCCATGCTATAGTTTACGTAATGCACTCCGCAAATCCACCTTGAAAAGCTGCACAATACGGACTGTGCTTGCAAAGCCGTGTTTTACAGTGGTACCTCTCCTAACGAATAACTCGCCCAACGTCTTTTTCGCCTAACGAAGGACTTCCGGCAAAACAAAATGGCCGCTGGAAACGAATTTATTCGACTAAAGAAAAGACGTCGCGGCCGCTTTAAATAGGATTTTTTCGACTTAAGAATTTTTGCCGCGATTTTTTCGACTTACGAATTTTTGCCGCGATTTTTTCGACTTACGAATTTTTGCCGCGATTTTTTCGACTTACGAATTTTTCCCCAATGCGTTCCTATGGGGATTCGCGGAACGCTTTTTTTCGCCTAACGACGATCGCGTCGGAACGCATTATCGTCGTTAGGCGAGGTACCACTGTACAATGAAAGCAAATCTATACAGATTGACCTTCTGGAGCAGCTGAATTGCATTCCGACTGTTCAAACTTATTTATTCTTTACTTTGTTGTTCTTTGCTTATTTATTTCTTAAACGAAAAGGTGGCCGAGACTAGTTTCCAGCTTCATTCTGGGTTTGATTTTAAAAAGCAGCACAGCGTGTTTGGAACCAATAGTGGGAGGAAAACCCTCTTCGTGGAAGAAAAACCACCAAAAATGTAGGGCACTTATTCCCAGAGGAACAGGCAGCCAGTGGTTTGTACAGGGTTTTCCCTGACACCCATAAGCCCTTCCGTGCACTGCTCCTTTCCCCCATTGAAAAGCACATGGCGCTGAAGGAGGAAGTTGGAAGAGTGATACTCTTCCCCATTTCCTCTTTCAGCTTCATGGCATTTTCAAAGCTCATGTTAATTCTGCTGGATCTGATTTCACTCAAGATTCCATTAATAGAACAGCAACAAGAAGGCGGGGTGCCTGCTTACTCTATTTCCATCTGGCTTTTTTTGGGGGGGGGTGGAGAGCGAAGTGACCTGAGTGGGCGGTGTCCAAAAATAATCTGTTCCCCATGGCCTTTTTTTTTTAATAAAGTATTTGTTTACAGCAGGGTTTCCCAAACTTGGGTCTCCAGCGGTTTTTGGACTACAACTCCCATCGTCCCTAGCTAGAAGGAACCGGTGGTCAGGGATGATTGGAATTGTAGTCCCAAAACCGCCGAAGACCCAAGTTTGGGAAACACCAGTTTAGAGTCACTTAAAGGTAAAGGGACCCCTGAGCATTAGGTCCAGTCGTGTCCGACTCTGGGGTTGCGGCGCTCATCTCGCTTTATTGGCCAAGAGCCGGCGTACAGTTTCCGGGTCATGTGGCCAGCATGACTAAGCCGCTTCTGGCGAACCAAAGCAGCACACGGAAAGGCCGTTTACCTTCCCGCTGGGGCGGTACCTATTTATCTACTTGCACTTTGACGTGCTTTCGAACTGCTAGGTTGGCAGGAGCAGGGACTGAGCAACGGGAGCTCACCCCGTCGCGGGGATTTGAACCGCCAACCTTCTGATTGGCAAGCCCTAGGCTCTGTGGTTTAACCCACAGCGCCACCTGGGTCCCTAGAGTCACTTAGCCATGGCTAAACGGAGCTTTTAAGCGAGAATCCCCCTGCCTGGACCAGCAGCGTCTCTTACCTGTTCCGATGCTCACCACGACCCCCAGGCCCTCTTGCCCTCGCCTCATGATGATGGCAGCCAGGATCTTGCGCCCGAGCAAGCTGTGCTGGATGCGCGCAGTCAGGGTGTTGAACCGCTGGTGGCTCAGCATGGCGATCTGGTCGTGGAGCGTGCTTCCGCTCACGGGGAGCTGCGAGGTGGAAGAAGAAGGGGAGGCCGGGAGATTTCACAGCTGAAGCACAAGGTCCAGGTGAGGGGGGAGAGAAGCAAACTGCAAGGAAGCCCTTCCAGACATCGCTGGACTCCAACTCCCATCAGCCCCAGCAAGCACGGCCGATGGCTCAGGGTGATGGGAGTGGTAGTTCAGCAACGTCTATGGGTCCAAGGTCTTCCTGTACCTGAGGCGGCCCATTAACAGCAAAAGGAGAGGCAAGCGAGGGTGGCAGTGTTACCTCTGTGATGGTCAGCCCTTCGGAGTTCTCCGCCTTCTCTGTCTCCCCGATCAGAACCCGGAGTGCCGCGTCGGCAGCCTCCTGCTTGCCTTGCTTCTTGCTGTGCGCCGTGACAGCCGGGAACCAGCGGCCGCCCACTTTGGCTTGGAAGACAAATCTGCCGGGAGGAGGAAAGCCAGCAGAGAAGGTGCAGGATCAGTACTCAACTCAACTCAACGCCTTTATTGGCATATATAAAAAGGAGGCATACAAACCATCTATTTATATAATATTTCTATATAATATTTCTGAAAGCATGCAATAAATAGAAAAAGATAAAAGGATCCTCATTAGTCACTATTGGACAGGCTAGATATACTGGCCTTAATTTCAAAAACCCTAGTCAGATATTGAGCCATAGCTCTAGTGAGGGCAGAGGAATCATCCCTCAGCAGGAACTGGATCGTAAGTTGGTTATTGAAAAGGGCGCTAGGCCACATTGAGGACATTGAAGGGCCAAATCGGAAGATATTAGAGAGGGGACAATCCAGGATCATGTGGTCCATAGAGTCCGGCACATTCTGGCCACAAGGGCAGAGTCTGTCCTGGTAAGGGATACCTCTGAGTCTTCGGGAAAACACGGTAGACGGAAAGGCATTTAGACGAGCCAACATAAATACTCTGCGATGTAATGGCGTAACCAAATTGATCTGCAGGTTCAGTAACTGAGGGGCCCTGGGTGAGGCTGGCGCTATAAAATCAAGAGCCCCAGCAGGAAAACAATGAACAGGTAGAGAGCTTGAGAGAGTTGGAAAGGGCAGAAGGAACGCAGCAAGCTTGAGTAAAACCCGAAAAGTGACTGGCTGGGTCCTACCCCGCTTGTTCTGTTTTTAAGATTAGCCTGCTAACAGGCTGCTGGATCGCTACATCTCTCCGAAGGGGACACATGAGGCCGTCCAGGTGTGGCTGGACTCCCATTGGCCAAGCCAATTGGGACGGATAGGTGTTGGAAGCCTGACCTCGTCTGGAGGGCCCCAACAGGTGCGCCATCTTCAGCTTACAGTCCAGGGCAACCATGTGGTAAATAATAATAATAGTAGTAATAATAATTCAATTTCTTGCCATAAGGTCCCAGGGCAGGTTACAACGGTTTAAAATACAATATTAAAAACAGTTTGGGAATGAATTATAGCCACAAGGACAGAGCAGGACATATTAACAGGAGAAAGCGGATCGAGAAACGCTTTTTCCTCCCTCTCTTGTAACACTAGAACTCAGTGGCATCCAAGAAAGCTGGATGTAAAAGGACTTCTTCAGGCAGCAGTGACAGAACTTGCTTCTGCAGGAGGGGGTGACGGCCACTGACCTGGATGGCTTTAGACGAGGATTGGACAAATTCATGAAGGAAAAACGATGAGAGGGTTCCCCCCTTCTTTCCATTTCCCTCTTTTTCCTTCTGTTCCATTAGATTTTTAAAGTGTTTCTTTTATTCTGCTGCATTATAAAAACATACAGTGGGACCTCGACTTACGAAGATAATGCGTTCCAACGCGATCTTCGGTAGTCGAAAACACTCGTAAGTCGAATCCCCATAGGAATGCATTGAGAGAGAAAAATTCGTAAGTCGAAAAAATCCTATTCAAAAATTCGTAAGTCGAAAAAATCCTATTAAAGCAGCCGCAACTTCCTTTCGGAAGTCAAAAAATTCGGTTGCGGCAGCCATTTTTTTTCTTCCGGAAGTCATTCGGAAGTCGAAAAACACGCAAGTCAAGTCGCTCGTAAGTCGAGGTCCCACTGTACTTTGATATATGAAAGTTCATACATCTCTGGACAAGTGTCCAGAAAAATAGAAGATGATGATGATGATAAAAATAATGAAAACCAAAAGAGAGTTTCTCTTGTGCTTGCGTCCTGCTTTCGGGCTTCCCCTTGTGGTGTATGGCCGACCACTGTGAGAACAGGAGGCTGGACGACAGGAGCTGCTGGCCTGATCCTGCAGCCAGAATCTTCTTATGTTTAATGGCCACCCTGCCTACAGCAGTTCCCTAGTGGACCAGGAGGACTTATCAGCGATGCAGGCGGGCCCTTTCCGTAACAGAAGTTCTGTAGCTCAGCAGCAGAGCTCCTGCTTTGCACACAAGACTCCAGTTCCCCCCAGGGTCTCTCTGGTTAAAGAGAGATTAAGCAGCAGGGCTGGGGAAAGACCTTTAGACAAAACAGCCCCTGCCAGCCAGAAGATGACCATCAAATTGGAGACTAAGGGCCTGGGCTTTGTTTTCTATGTTCTGCAAGCGACACAAGGGGAAAAAACCTCTGGCTGGCTGGGCAGAGGGCCGCTACGCCTACTCACTTAGGGTCGTGGGGTGGCCCAGTCTGATTGATCAGCTTGAACTCAGCAGCAAAGCCATTGGCCCGGGCGTACTCCAGGAGGCCACTGACTGGGTTGGAGTTCAGGTACTTAATCAGCTCGCCGACACCCTTAGCGCTCGCGGCTTTTGTCTCTTCCAGATTTGCAGGCTGGCCACCAGGCACATCCACAGGCTGGTCGCCCTGGGCTTCTGTCTGAAAAAGTCGCCAAGGAAACAAAGAGAGAAAGAGGCTGATGAGGAGGCTGGAACGAGGCCAGGGAGCGCGTTGCACAGAGGAGGCCGGGAGACCTGTTTCCGTTCTCATTTTCATTATGAACTGAGCATTTTTCATATTGTGATTTTATGTTGCGGACCGCCCTGAGATCTATGGGTATGGGGCGGCCTATACCTTTAAGAAACAATAGACAACAAGGATACCTGCTCAGGTAAGCTGCTGGTGTCCCCAGTGAGGCCCCTCATGGCGGCCTCGGCGGCCATCTGCTTCGCTCCCTTCTTGCTGTTCGATACCACAGCAGGGAAGATGCGTTCGCCCACTTTCACGCAGTACTTGAACCTGATCGAAGGAAAAGGGGAAGGCAGAGTTCATGGGCTTAGAGACTGAAGGTAGATCACACAGAACGCGGTTGCAGCAGGAAGGCAGGTGGGGCTTGGGTCATTTCCAGAACCCCCACTCCCTCTGAACAGAAAAAGGAGAGGAAACCTGACCCCCCCCAAAAAAAACATGTTTCTTGATTTCATCTCCTTTAAACAAACAAGCCACTGGACGGAGCCAATATCTTCCTCTGCATTTTGTGCAGAGCCCAGCATGCTGCTGAATATTATAACTTAGACCAAGCTAGTCAAATATTATAACCTAGACTGTCCCCCTTTGAGATAACTGCTTTTGGGGGGGGGGGCGGAAGCAAAGGCAAGGCTGAGTCCAACCTACCTCAACCTGTGGCCCTCCACAAAATTGGAGGCCTACAACTACCATCATCCACGACCTGTTTGCCACGCTAGCTGGCGCTGATGGGAGTTGGAGTACAAAACACCTGGAGGGCACCCAGCTGACGAAAGCTGGTTAGTGGGCTGGGTCCTCTTCATAACCTTTGGCCTCCAGACGTGGCTGAACTACAGTCCCCATCATCCCTGCCCACGAGTCATGCTGGCTAGAGCTGATAAGAACTTTGGCACGGCCACACCTGGAGGGCCAAAGGTTTCCCACACCTGCCCTAGTGAACGCAGGGGCTTAGGAGAGGCAATTAAAAGAGATCCAGCCAGGCCTCTTGAAGCAAGACCTCCAAGAATGTTTTTGATCTTTAGCAGTGAGCCCTGAGAGGTTTGTCTCTCGCACGGCCAAGAAACAGAACCCAGGGCACTGCTGAGCCTCAACCTGCCCTGGCTGGGGCCGAGAGCAGCAGGTAGCAGCAGAAGACCCTACATGGCCACGTCTTGGCTTGCCTTTCACTTGGAGCACCACAGGGAGAAACGAGAAGTTTTCCCGGTGGTGATGGCGTGCATGTGCGAACACCCACGAGACTCTTGCAATAAATAAACAAGCCTGCCCGCCCTCCGTCTTCACCCACCCACCCCCAAAAAGAAATGTGGTGCCAGTGTCCTCGTCTATTCCCCAGAGAGCAACAGCAGCCCAGGGCCCCGCCACGCTGCAGAGCGTCACACGTTTCTGAACGCGAGTCGCAACCTACTTGGGATCGTGGGGAGGGCCATCCTGAGAGAGCAGCTGGAACTCGCAGACGCTCCCCGACTTCTGTGCGTATTCCATCAGGGCGCTGACGGGGTTCTTCCCAGAAAGCACGTTCAGCTGCTGCGTTGTAGACAAAGGCTCTGACTCCGTCTGCTCAGGCTGGGGAGGGAAGGAAGGAAGAGAGGAGGAAATAAAGAAGGGGTTGTACCAGGACGCTGCAGAGTCGGGCTCTTTCTGCTGTTTTGTTTCAGTAGCTGTCTCACTGAAGCGCCATGTTGGTTTGGCAACTCGGGGGGACAGGGACGACCAATGCTCCTGGTGCCCAGAAGAGGAAAGGATGGCTGCAAAAACCAGCTGACCACCACCCTCGACAATCTTCCACTGACCCCAACTTCTCCCCAAAGGCAAAAATTTTGGCTGACAGGGCTGCAGTTTCGGGCAACCTAGCCTGGGGGAGACCCTCCCCCACTGAGATCCAGCGCCGAGGGCCTTCTGCCTGGTTCCCTCACTGCGAGAAGCAAAGCTCCAGGGAACCAGGCAGAGGGCCTTCTCGATAGTGGCGGCCGCCCTGTGGAACGCCCTCCCATCAGAGGTAAAAGCGATAAACAACTACCTGACATTTAGAAAATACCCGAAGATAGCCCTGTTTAGGGAAGTTTTTAACCTGTGATATTTTAATGTATTTTAATATCTGTTGGAAGCCGCCCAGAGTGGCTGGGGAGACCCGGCCAAATGGGCAGGGTACAAATAATAAATTATTATTATTATTATGACTAGCCTGTTGCAGAACCCCAGGGGCTTGCAGATGATTTCCCAGGGGGTGGGGGAGAGTCAGCAGGGGCAGGCAAGACAGATCTACTTTGCTGTTTACTACAACCCCAAGGTCTGCCAACCAGGACCAGGTGCAAAAGACCGACAGTCAAGAATTAAAAGGACAGACCTCATGCTCATGACCTACGGATCTGTTTTCACCAGTACTGAACTCGGCTCAAAATCCTTTCGCACCCGACTCCATACCTGGCTAGCTTTCTTTGTTTTTGCAGCCTAATTTAAGGAGGTGGGGAGAAATCATTTTGCTGTTGTTATCACTAAGCAGCACCATTTCTGGGCTAACCCTGGTTCTCCATTGACAGAGGCAGCATTCCCAACAATCGACTAAAAGGTAGGGATGTGTATGTGTGTATATACAACCGCAGTTTCTCAAGAAACATCAAAGTGGTTTACAGCAACCATTAAGAAACAAAAAACATACCCCCCCCAAAAAAACCTAACACAGATCTACCACTTAACTATTACGGTTCAACAACAAGTAGAAGAAGCCGGGCCACTTCCATTGTGAGAAAATAAATCGATATGGAACTCAGATTGTGGTGGAGCCGCTTTTCACAGGACTGGCAGCTCCAGAGAGCTCCACTTTCGGCCCCTGCCTGCTGCTGGGGTGGGGTGGGGGGCCGCTCTCACCAGTTCTGCTTCGCTGAGAGAACTGTCCTCATATAAGGATTTCTCCAGCTCCATGCCGTCCTCCCCTTCGTGCTCGACTTCGCGCAAGAGGATCTTCATGGCGTGGGCGGCCGCTTCCTGCTTGGCCAACTTCTTGCTGCCTGCTTCCGCTGGGGGGAACCGGCGACCATCGATCACCGCCTGGAATTTAAACCTTGACCAAAACGCACAAGGTACAAAACGGTGAGGATGCCTGCTAATCAGTGAATCTGGAGCAATTATTTATCGCATTTATCTCCAAGGAGCTTCAAGGCAGTGCATGTGCCCCACCACCCTGACACCCCGTTTATCCTCACAGTGATAACCACACAGTTAGGCCTCGAGAGTGTGTGATTAGCCCAGCGGACGTCCCGGATGAGCAGGGATTTGAGCCACGGCTTCTATGGTCCCAAGTCCGATGCTGACCACTACAGCACACTGGCTCTCCTTTCCAAGCCATCTGCCTCTACAAATAGGTTTTGTTAGGAAGGAGCTATTGGCGCAGCGCTTACACCAGGGGTGGCAGAACTATGCTGGCCAAGGCTGTGGGGAGCTGGGAGTCCCCACGAAAGCTGGAAGGCCAGAGATGTCCCCCACCACTGTTTCACGCCTTTAGAGAACTCCTTCCTCCTTGCCTGATCTGTGGACACAGCAAAGGATTGTGCGGCATGCTCTAAAAAAGCTTGCTAGCTGGCTAGGCCTCTCTGTTCTAAGGAAGAGCACCCTTAGAAGAAGTCCAGCCCTCTTCTGTGGCTGTGCACTGGCAAGACAAAGAGGCTGCCAGGTGAATCACAGAGTTGGAAGGGGCCCCCTAAGGCTCATCTAGCCCAACCCCCTGCAATGTAGGAATATTAACATGCGGTTTCCAACATCCGATTTGAAACCATACTGGACCCTGCTTTGAGAACGTGCTAGCAGTTCTCTTTCAGGGAAGCTGGACTGCCATTACAGATTTTCTCTCTGGAAGAATCCTCATCCCACCCCAAAAACTAAAAATCCCAAGGAACCCAGTTCCAAACTGTGGAAGCACTACAAGCAAGACAAGGAAGAAAAAGGCCCGGGCTGTTGGGTGGCGGGTGCTTGTTGGGGCTTGTACGGCCGAAGGTAGGGAGCCCAACAGTAGGTGGCGCCACCCAATTCCTGCTTTGCCACAGCCACCCTCCCTGCTGAGATCTACAAGGGCAACACTGAGGCTAAGTGGGAGGAAGCTGGCAGGCAGGGCCATCCTCTGCAACAGATGCAGGAAAGAGGGGCAGGCAGGTGGGAGCTGGCAAGGGGGGCAGAATGAGGTTGGCAGGGCAAAGCCCCATACATTCAAGTGGACCAGCCTCCACTGGCCCAGGTAGCAACAGAGACTACAGAGCCAAATACCCCCATAGCGGTTTCAAGCTCCCCGTCCTCACAGCTCATCTTTCCCCGCTCCTTTGCTTGGGACGAATCTGCTCTCATTCTGGTCTCAAGGGGGAAAAGTAGGCCAATTTTCCTGTCTAGCGGGTCTATTGATGTACCAGAGGGTGGCACACACACACTGCTGGTGCCTAGGAAAGGCAAGGAGTGAGACAGAAAGAAAGAAAGAGACTCTCTCTCTCTCTGTGTGTGTGTGTTTTTAAAAAAACACAGTGGCTATAAAGAGCAGCCAAGCAAGAACGTAAAAACAAAATCCAACCCACCCAACTGTTCAGAGCGATGCGCCAGAGGGAGGGAAGAGGAACGCTCCGGGTCGGTTCCCCCCCCAACATGGCAACAGATGCTCCCTGCTAGAAGCAGACAATGTGGAACTCCTCCAGCCATACAGGAACTTATGGGGAATAATATTTGCCTAGTGCAAAACTACTAATTAGCCACAGCAGGCTTACACACACACACACACACCCTTTGGAACTGTAGCTGAGGATTTGCTATTCTAAAGCCGAGGTGGAGGACCTCAGGCTTGAGGGCCAAATGTCACCCTCCAGGCCTCTCTATCTGCCCCCCAGGACACTTCCCAGACTACATCCCCCTCCCCAGGCTGACCCACATCCCCCCTTCCATGCACCCTCCTCAAGTGCTTTTGTCAGGACAGAATGTGCCTTTGAACTTCAACAACGCCTCTTGCTCGCCTGGATGTGGGTGGGTGGGTGGGGGTAGAAACGCCCCAATTTTTGCATGCCTTTTCCCTGCTCACTTTCACCTCTGGCATCACCCACTGCTTGCACACGGCCCCTGGAAGGCTGCCCAAGGTGGAATGTGGCCCCCTCGGGCTGAAAAAGAGACTCCCCACCCTCCGCTCTAAAGGGACACGCAGAGCTCATGCCAAGCACCGCTTTTCAAATTTGGAGGGAGAGAGAGAGAGAGAGAGAGAGAGAGAGAGAGAGAGAGAGAGAGGGAGGGAGGGAGGGAGGGAGGGGAAATACATTCACCATGCAGGTGGTTTGGTTCTCCATTTTACTCTCGCTTAGCTGAGTCTTCCTCCTTCCCCCTGAGGCTTTCCCTGCCTGGCAGTGGGAAGCAATTCTTAAATTGCAAGCGGCTGTTTTGCAGGCCTGAAGGAGGAGATGTAGCAAGCAGAAACGAAACCTTCCTCACGGGCCACCATTGTTACCCATTCATGCTCACTCCTCTGTCCTGCGCTCCCCAACTTCAGAGCCCTGAAGGCAGAAACCCAGGGTTTCAACACCAGCATCTCAGCGTTATGTGGAGCTTTTAAAAGACGGCGAGTCCTTGCTCCATGGAGCTTACCAACTAAATTTAGACAGACTTGGGGCTGTGGGACATTATTAGATTATTCAGCAGAGACTGCTGTGTCATCACTCGAATTGTTAATACACGAAGAATGTGTTTTGTAACACAAAGAAAGAAAGAAAGAAAGAAAGAAAGAAAGAAAGAAAGAAAGAAAGAAAGAAAGAAAGAAAAGAGATTCCCGCATTTAAAGTGTTAAAACAAACAGTCTTTCTTTCCTTTTTAAGGGAAGCCTTGAAATATATCTCATCTGCCTGCATATTAAGAGACTTTTGTAACCCACAGGGCAGAGTAATACGCAAAAGCAGTTGTGAAAGAAAGAGGGGCAACACACAATCTTAAACCAGTTGCAATCACACTAGCATTTTAACCAGTTCACATCTCTCGCTTTAAAGAAAACTGCTCTTTTTAATGTCTGCAGTGACTTGTACAAGCCGAGGCAAATGCACTGAAACGTAACCTGAGCAAAAGCAATCCCCTTCCCCCAGAACCTATCCTTTCAGAGGAAACTTTTCTTTTTAACGTATTTGCCAATGACCTGCACGGTCCGAGGCAAATGCATAAACACTGAACCCGAGCAAGTGCAATCCCCTCCCCCGATAAGAACAACCAAAGAGCGCTCCCTTCTCCCTCTGTCTTACCGTGGCTCGTGTGACGGCCCGCTCTGCTTCAGCAAGACGAACTCGCAATGCTGGTACGTGTACTGGGTGTATTCGATCAAGCCGCTGACGGGGTTCTTCTTCTGGCACGCCATGAGCTTCTCCAAGGGAGTGCACAGGAAGGCCGTGTCGAACTGGGCCGCGTAGCTGGGGGAGAGCGGGGACTCCATAATGCACCGGGACTCCTCGTCCTGGTTGTTGATGGCATTCAGGTCCTCCGGGATGTCGTCGGTGGCCCACTTGCCGTTCTCGAAGTTGTCGTAGTTGGGGAACCAGTGGTACCGGGGCCGCTTGCGAGGAGGGGGGGCCGTCCGGGGAGAGCAAGCGTCTCCCTGCTCTGCTGGCTCCGACGACACCTGCTGCCCGTTCTCGACGTTCTCCTCGTCATTCTCTAGAAGCGGCGGCGGCGGCGGTGGAGGAGGAGGCGGGGAAGGGGAAGGAAGAGGAGGAGCTGGCACGTTGGCGGGCAGCTCCGGTTCCGTGCATGGAGTCGGAGGCTCGGGCTCCGGTTTTGGAGCCGGGGTGGCCATTTCCCTGACCTCTTCCGCCTTCTGCTTGTTCTGCATCCTCTTGCGCTTGTTGTCAGTGAGGGACCACTTGGGGGGGTTGGCGTTCTCCTTGCACACCTCCCCCAACTTCTCCAAGGACAGCAAGGTGGAGTTCACGTTCCGGGCCTTGGAGAGGCCGATGTTTCTGGCAAGGTCGTGGGCCGTCGAGTCCGCGACGCTGAACAGGTAGTTGCAGATCTTCTCCCTGACCTCGGCCATGGCGGCGGAATCGGGATAGTCCTCCGGGTCAGAGGCAGAGCTCTCTCCTTCTCCTCCTCCTCCAAACCCAGGAACTGGGAGTCGGCACTGGGCCCTCTGGCTGGCGGAGTTCCCTTCTCCCAACGCTCCCTGGGGCCTAGGGCTGTCTGCTAACCTCCACAACGGAGGGTGCTCCCCTATTTTGCACAACTGCCCTCGCGTAAGAAGCCTGTAGAGGTGATGATTGACCTCCTTCTTCTGCACTTCGAGTTTACGGGCAAGACAGCGAGCAGATTCGGCCTCCCCAGGTCGGAGCTGCCTCAAGATCTCCAAGAGCCGTTGTTCAACCCCTTGGCCGGAGAGCGTCAGGTGCCGTATGTCTGTGATGAGCCCGTCAACTTCCCTCCTTGAACTGCCGCTGTACCTCGGCCGGGAGGGCTGCGGAGGCTGCTTCTGTTCCTGCCAGCTACTGTTGCAGGGAAGCCTCCTGGCTGTGCCCCAACCGATGTGCTGGGAGCTCTGGGGAGGGGAGGAGGTGACTGGACCTTGGCGGTAGCCCTGGTACAGTTGGGGTTGCTGTGCCCGGGGCTGCCACACCGGGGCTTCGGCGAGCTGCCCGTTTAGGAAGAGGATCTGCTGCTGCCGAAAATCCTCGCCTCCCTGCGGGACAAGAGGACCGTTAAAGAAAGCTGGGTTAGAGAGGCCGCTATGTTTTGGGGGCGCCTGATCTGAACCTCTGCCTCGAGTGACACCTCTGCTCATAGCGTGCTGCTGGGGCGCAGGGCTGGGGGTGGGCACATGTGCACCAGACGAGAGGCAGCTGCGGTTTGCTCTCACGGGGGCTGCTGCTGCGCAGAGGCCTGGCAAAGAGAAAACAAGAGAACAGGGCACGTTTCAGACCTCGGATACATGCTCGGGGGAGCCGACGCAGTTCTACCGAACCAGTCCCTCTGCCCCCGTCCCCAAAAGACAACACCTGACGACGGGAAGAGGCTCCCGTCAGATAGAGTGGACGCCTCCTTGGATGTAACACCAAGCTACTGAAGACCTGCGCTCCCTTATCAGAGGAGGAGACTGGCTTAAGGCACTAAGGTCAGGGGAGATCTACAGATGAGCCTGGGATGGAGAACGAGTCTCCCAAACACAGCTGGTGTCGCTTCAACGCAAGGTATGTTCATCTTGATTCAGGGTTTCTTGGGCAACCAAGGGAGAGTTGTGCTACTTTACTTCCCAGCACATAGTAAAAGAGATTCAGGGGGAAAGAATGGAAGCACTTTTTCCCATCAGCTCAGAGTTAAACTATGTATGGAATCCCCTCCCCCAGGTGACAGTGATAGCCACCACCTTTGATGGCGTTAAAGGTGAATCAGACAAATTCAAGGAGAATGAGGCCATCGGTGGCTGCTAAGCCTGTTGGAGGCAGCATGCCCCGAGTTAGCAGTTGCTGGAAACTGCAGGTGCAGAGCTTTGCTAATGCGCTCAGGTCCTGCTTGTGGGTTTCTGTCGGTGTGAACAAGATGCTGGACCAGGCAGGCCACTCTGAGCTCTCCTCATGTTCTTAAAAGGAAAACTACCCCATAGCCCAGCCTTCCTTGTATAGCCATATTGCCTTCATTTGTGGCGATATGGTTGGGGCTGGATTAAGAGTAGCTTCATGGTAGAATGGCAATTCCTAGGAGACCTTTAGAAAATAGTTCAGAGGAGCAACCTTGGGGCAGAGTGAAGATACCAGGATGAAATACTTGCAAACCAAAATGACTGGGATTTCCCCCAGCCTATACATATGTGAGATTTTTGTCATTAAACCCAGCTGCAAATTGGGTTTGACAGCAGAGTCTGTTTACATGGTTTCAGAGTCTATTTGGCTCAGTACAGCTGTAAAACTGACCACCGCCTGGCCTTCAAAACTCTTCTCTCCTAGAGGCAGATTTGGAAAAATCTATGACTGATGTTGGAGAGCCAAACTTTTTTAAAAAATAAAAACAGCCACCTTGTTCTAACCCACAGAACCAACATAACTGTTACATCTTCCCTTCAGTCGATGAAAAAGAAATCCTTAAGAGGGGTAGCCATGTTAAGGCAAACCCAGCCAGGTCTATCCGAAAGCAACCTTCACTGAGTTCAACAGAACTTACTCCCAAGCAAGTGCTAGCAGGACTGCAGCCTGGCAGTGCAATCATTTTACGGGCCTAGATGTACAGGATCACATTCAGCCTGCCCCACCAAGTTCACAGGGGCTTTGTCAGCAGGAAAGCAGGTATAGTATTGTGGCTTCAGTTTGTCACAGTACCCACACACAAAGAAAGAGACCTGTGGTGTTTTCAGACTCACAAATTTACTATGGTATGGAGCCATGGTATGGGTTATCTTTCAAGGCACCACAAGACTCTTTCTGCAGCAACCAAATTAAGTGTCTTCTGCTCTCTGGGAGAACAGGAAGCTGCTTTAGGAGAAGTCAGAACATTGGTCCAGCTAGCTCAGTTATGCCTACACTGACTGGCAGTGGCTCTCTGGGGTTTTCGGCAGTTTTGAAGCCCATAGAGAGGGAGCTATATTCCTTTCCAGAATACCCTCTGTTCAAACCCTAACTACCTCAATCTCAGGAGTTACAAGGGAACAAGGAAGGCGGGGGTGGGTGGGTTTGAGGGGTTGCAGAGAGAAATCCCAGACATTTCAAGGGGAGGCAACGGGTAAAACAGGTATATAGATAAGGGAAACCGGATAGTCTTACCTCTTTTTGTTCCACGCCGGTAAGAACCAGGCATTGTATAGATCAAAAAAGGGGAAAGCTTTGCGAAGAGGCCTTCCCCAGAACAAGGCAGGGGCAAGGGAAGAGAAGAAAAAGGAGGTCCCCCCCCCAACTATGAGAGACACAGACACCCGTGGGCGGTGGGGGAGAAGGAAAGGCTCCCACAAAGCAAGGACACTGCAAGAATTACACCAACACCCCACTATCCTCCTCCCTTCTCTCTCCACGGTACAGCAGGCAGGCTGGATCACTTGCTTAACAAAACTGCCAGATAAGTTTCGCTTTCAATTCTCCGGAGGTCCAGCCTCCCTCTAAGCTGTTCCGCCCAAGGAGCGTCTAGTTACAGCCAGAGGGATGGGCCGGAGGTAAAGGCATTAGCTTTAGGGTTGGGGGGTGGGGAGAGAAACCGATGTGTGCTTCCTCCCCCTCTCTTGCAAGCTCATTGCAGCATTTCCTAGGAGTAAAAAAAGCATGGAAAGGGAAAGCCCCACAGCCACCATTACAGGAATATACTCCCACCTCACAGGCTGGTGGGAGGGACTGTTATCGGGGAGGCAGAAGGGAAAGCACATACCAGAATCTCATGCTTATCTAACTGGGAGATTTGTTCACTTCTAACTCTTCTTTCCTTTATCCCTTACCCAGAGCTGCCAGACCTCAGCTCAGCCTTCTCTGTTCCAACACTGCAACCAACAAGGCACCAGCTTCCTGCAGTTTGGGGGTATCTTTCCGCATCTCCTTAACAATACAGTACTTTTGGTCATTCCTAAACCAGCCTCAGAACTAAGTCCACACACCTCTATCTGCTTGTTTGCTTCGCTTGCTTAACAAGGACGAACAGGTGAGTGGTTCAATGAAGGGCAGTCCTAAGCCACCAGAAACAAAAATTCATCTGCCGAAGGTTCCTGAGATACACATGCATCTACTCATAACAGCAATTGCCCATTTGCCTTCATGGAGTTGGACTCTTTTCAGTCACTGCTCAGTAACTTCCAGTACAGAGAGTATTGAGGAACCTGCCTAGTGCAACTCTGTATGAATGACTGCTCTGGCTTCACCTCCTATGGGTGTGTGTCATCTTGACAGATTACAATACACACACAGCTATGATTCTGAGAGTGGTTTAACAATCAATTCCTTTTCCCAGGGAACTCTGGGAGGGGAAGATGGGTTTCCTAACTCTCGGCACCCCTAACAAACAACAGTTTCCCAGGATTCTTTAGGGGAGAAGCCACAACTGTTTAAATAGTGCTTTCAATGTATGGTGCAGATGAGGCCTGGATATGACAGAAGAGACAACTGAATGGAAGTGACCTGCTCCCCCACCCCTCCACTATCTCCTCTTAACATACCGGTAGCCATAGGCCGATCCGTCTTGCCCTCCAGATATTTTGGACTACAACTCCCATCAGCCAGCATGCTGGGTTAACACACATAAGTGATATCTACAGATCTCAGACAGCCAACGGAACAGAGGCGCCAGAAGCCATCCTAGAACCCCAAGTGAGAAGCATTAAGCGATGCAGGCGCGTATCTCAAAACCGGGTCAAGGGCAGGTTGCAAATGGCACAGCATAAACTTTCTTCCTCGGATTGGTTAACAGGCTCAGATAACCCGCTCGCCTCTCCAGGTGCAAAACGAGACATGCACAGGGTGACTGTGGAAGAGCTCGCGGGTCAGTTCGTGGGGGTAGGGGGGCAGAACTGCCAGCTGTTGCATGAGGCACCTGGCCCATCTTTGGCAAAGAAGCCATCCGAAAGAATTAAAGAACAAAAACAAAACAGCACTAAATTGAGCATCATGCATTTGTGACATGAACGTGAAAGGATTTTAAAACCTCACAACGAATAGCTGTATGGCCAATAAAGCACCCAGTAACAACCAACACCAATGTGATATTATATACAGTGTCTGCCTTTCAGAGTGAAGTCAGAAAGATTGGTGGGTATTCATGCATACTCTATAGCAGGCACATCCAACAGGTAGATCATGATCTACTGGTAGATCACCGGACACCTGTGGTAGATCACTGGCTTTCCTCCTCCCTAAAAAAAGCTACACAATTTAGACCCAAACCCCTAACAAATGGGCCTTCCTCTTCCCTAAAAAAAAGCTCAACAACTTAGACCTGAAGCCCCCAAAAGGGGGTAGATCACTGCCAGTTTTTAACCCTGAGAGTAGATCGCAGTCTCTTGGGAGTTGGCCACCCCTGCTCTATAGGACTCATTCTTGTAAGTTATGAATACATGGATCAAGAACCTTTCGGCCCTCTCCTCAATTCACCAAGGCTAAGATTCAAAGCCCACCAGCGCTCTGCCCCATTAAAACACAAGTTATTCCCCCCCCCACAAATATATATATATATAGCGGCCTCAAGATACACCGGAAAGATCGGAGGCAGGTCTTTCCAGGAGGAAGGTAAAAGCTTAACTCCGGACGAGGTTAACTGAAAGGTGCCATTTCCCACCACTGCCTGGTAAGGGCATTAAGAAGATTGATTTTGCCATAGCCTGATGATAATCTGCTTGAGGTGGGCTCTCTCAGTGGTGGCACCAGTGCTGTGTAATTCTTTACCTGCTGAAATACAGGAGGCCCCATCAAGCACTGGCCTTCTTGAACACACACCTGTTCAGACAAACACTTCCCCACTTAAGACTCATGTTTTAATTGTGATGCTGCTTTGATGGGCTTGTTTACTATATACCGGTAGTTTAATTGTGGGTGTTTTAATGCAGTTGTTTTACAATGCATTCTAATTAATTGTGGGCAACCGTATCGTTACTGGTTTTGTTGTCGTCGTTTCGCTGCCGTCTGTATCGTTTTGTGAACCACCTTGGCATTTTCTGCTTCAAATGAAAGGTGGTGTATAAATTCTAACAACAACAACATTCTAGTTTCAGCCAGCAGCCTTCTCTCAGGCAGCTGTGACACATCAAAAGGAGATCCAAGCTTTTGCATGTGTTTGCATCATGTTCTTGAATCCAGCTAAGCATAAGTTGCGGGGAGATCTAAGTTACAAAAGGGGAGGAATTCACACTCCCAGTTTGCCCCTGCCCTCTTCTAACACCCAGGGGGCCTAAACAGCACCACAGAAACTTACCAGCCACAGTTCAACTCACCTGCCTAACCCGGCACTCTGAGAGCAGCCCCTCTGGCTCTGTTCAAACTGCCTGGTCACTTGAGCCGGGGAGGTGAAATTTCACCCCGGTGAGCGGCTGCGCCTTGCAACATGGTTCAAGGGAGGTAACTTTATCCCAGAGGGAAGGTACGTGCCCAATATTCATGGCGTTGCCAAACATATTTCAATTATTTGGAGCCAACAACATCTCTTGTAGCAGCCAAGTCTGCAGTTCACACATATCCCATTCCCTGCCCTATTGACAATACACTTTTAAAAAAAGAAAGGAAAAAGCTTCCTTCTTTGGATTCTTAAATGAGGAAGGTCTCGGGCAGCATGGACACTGACTAAAGTGAAATGCACATCTCAACAACTTTCAAAGCCAAACTTAACAGTCTGCAAAACGTCATAGCTGTTGACGGTAGCAGAGTCTACAGGCTTTGGGCAAAATAAAATCAGCCATGCAAACAAGCCTACACACAACTACCTGGAAAGAACTCTCTCAAGGGTTCACAACTCTGTGGCAAAGAACTTGTGTTGCACCCTGAGGGTTCCAGGTTCCGTTCCCATTATCTCCAGTTAAAAAGGAATCACAGAACGAAGGGACTCCAAGGGTCATCCAGTCCAACCCCCTGCAATGCACCAATAGCGGGTCTGGCAGTCTTTGCTGAGAGCTGCTGCCTTCAAAGTGAGAGGCCAATGGTCTGACTCAGGATAGAGGCAACTATACTCCTCAGCTCTCTTTTTGATGTGCTGCAGGGAACTATCTCATCTCCAACGCTATTTAATTTCTGTATGAAGCCGCTGGGAGCAGTCATTAGGAGTTTTGGGGCAAGGTGCCATCAGTATGCTGCTGACACTCGGCTCTATTTATCCACAACATCCGAATCAGGAGAGGCCATGCAAGCCCTAGAACAGTGCCCTGGACGCAGTGGTGAGATGGGACGAGGAGAAACAAGCTGAGCTTGAATCTTGGCAAGGCGGAGGCACTGTGTGCAAATGGTTCCCAGGCCCAAGCAATTGGTCAATTCTTTTCCTGAAGGAGCAGGTTCAGTCTGGGGCTGCTTCTGGATCCAGCTTTGTCCCTGGAGGTCCAGGTAACATGAACGGCTAGAAGTGCATTTTACCAACTGCAACTGGTTACGACAGCTGCAACCTGGACTGGGAAAGCTGGGCTACTGTAGTTCAGGCACTGGTTACTTCCTGGATGACGGCAATGAGCTCTACGCGGAGCAATGCACTTGATCCAAAAGGTGCAGTTAGTTGCTTTATGGTCGCTGATAGGAGACCCTCCCGGGCGGCTTAGGTAGCAGGACAGATACAGATTCCATGATATTCCCACCATCCAAGAAATTAGCCTGGTCCTCTACTTAACATGGATAAAAGCTACTGACAACAATTATCGCACAAATTAAGATTGCAGGGGTGGGAAGATTGAGCTGACCGCCTCCCCACTTGGTACAGCTATTCTCAACCACAGCAACCAACACTTGTGTTACATGCAGCGAGGCAACATCTTATTTATCTGTAACACATGCACATAAACCAAAACAAGCATACATCAGATATTTAGTTGAAACTTGCTAGAATATAAATGACCCAGAAAAAGGGAAGGATCAGCACTTGCGGCAGCTTCTGAACAACACGAGTGGGCCGGGCTTGTTAATCTTCAGGCTGCCGTGCTTACGGAATTCACTGACTGTGGTTCGTGTCTCTTGAAACAAATCACGATCAGTAAGCCAAGGAACTTTGATTCAGAGAGAAATGAACCACAAGGGCTAGATAGTGCCTTATCGCATTGAGAAATAGATGGTCATGAGAAATCCTGATATTCAAATGGAACCTCCATGCTCAGAGGCAGTCTACTTCTAAAAGGGTATTGCTGGGAGACTGACAGTGAGAGAAAGCTGTGGCTCTCCTGTCCTGCTTGTGGGCTTCCCTAGATGCATCCGAAGGGCACTATGAGGGACTGAAGATGCTGGATTAGATTGCCCCTTGGGCCCAATCCACAATGGCTCTTCTTAAGTTATGATTGGCAAGTAGAGGGCCAAGTTCCATCTCCCCAAGGAACATCTTGTTGCAGTGTAGTGCTAACGAAAGAGGTGCACATGGTGTGGTAGTTGCTGCAGCAACAGGTCTTGCTACCAGCCTACTTAGGAGGACCAGGAGGGGAACCATCCTCCATCTTTCCCATGGAAGGGACTGTCTCTAGCTCAGCGGAAGAGCACCTGCTCTGCATGCAGAAGGTCCCAGGTTCAATCCCTGCAATCTACAGGTGGCACTGGTCATGTGCCCTGCCTGGGACCATGGAAAGCAACTGTAGCCTATCAGTGTAGATCAGTGTTTTTCAAACTTGGGTCTCCAGCTGTTTTCAGATTATAATTCCCATCATCCCTGACCACTGGTCCTACTAGCTAGGGATGATGGGAGTTGTAGTCCAAAAACAGCTGCAGACCCAAGTTTGGGAAACACTGGTGTAGACAATACTGAGCTAGATGGATTACTGGCCTGACTTGGTGTAAGACAGATTCCTGTGTTCCTAGGCTCTCTGTGAAGTGGCTTTCCTGTAAAACTGATGGTTGACCAGGTTCCTATACCAACAGTGTTTTTATTCTCCAGTATATTGTCTTTACTGTCTAAATATGATTTGTATACTCTTTCTGTAACTGCTTAATGCCGCTATTGGTTTTTGTGCTTGTTCTGTGTTAATTTTTATTTAGCTTCTCTTGTACCAACAACCGACAGTGACGGCTGTTGGGTTCCAAATAAATTAAATACCATGCTTTGGCCACATCAAAAGGTAGAAGTGTCTCCCTACAGCTTCAAGCTGCTCTTACAAGACAACCACCCCCTGAAAGCCAAGAAACAAGCACGCACACATGTGCTTTTTAGCAGAGAAACTCTGCTGCATGTGGTGTAGGGCAACAGGAAAGACAGCACAGCCTAAAAGATGCCTAGAAGTGTGGTCATCGTTGCAACAATTATTTATACCCCACCTTTCATGAAGCAATTTCTTCCATGGTGGCTTACAAACAACATTAATGTCGCAAGACAATGATCAATGCGTAAAAGAGTTGTCAGGATCCTTGCCACAGAAAATTGGTGGTCAATACTTGTGTGAGGGGCGAAGGGAGCTAGGACAGGAGCCAGCTTTGCTGTCTTCTTTGGGCATGTACACTTTAGTGGCTTAAAACACAGTGGGGGTAGTTCCTCCTGTGCTTCAAGTTGCTTTTTTTAAGCTGATGTACACACCACTACCAGGTTTGTTTCCCCGTGCCTGCAACTCATGCACCCCAAACTGCTACTCAATGAAGCTGCCAACTGCACATATGCTGTCATCCACACATGCACAAGAAATGTCTGAAAAGTATACACCTCAGCATAGCATATTCAAATCAGATGGGAAATGCATCAAGCAACAGTCCTTCTCAAGAACGCACAGGATACCTATGGACACCAATGGTGGGAGAGCGCTAGAGTAGGAGTAAATGGTAATGTGTACAAAACCTTTGTCTGCCTCCGTGTTCTCACAGAACCTTTTCCACAGGACAGCCACTGGTAGACACAGGATTGTGGGGAGACTTAAAGGGGGGGGGGGTTAACACTGCATGGGTTGGACTATAGCAAATGCACCATGCAGTGGATTAAAGCAAGCACAGGAGACACACTTTTTGATGTGTGCTTGGTCACTTTCGATTAATCTTTAGGAGGCAGATATAAACAAGTCAATGTAAACAATCGAAGATGCATACCACACAACCATCAATGAGATACGAAAGATCCAAGTTCACTACTGTATAGTGAAGCTCATAACAAAAATAAATGGAACTACTCAGAATTTATATAGAGCACTTTACAATAATACTCAAAAACATCCCTTTAAGGTGGGCCAGGATGGTTATCATCCTATTGTGTGTGTGTGTGTGTGTGTGCACTTAATCTTCACCACCCCCCTTTGCTACAACATACGGAGAGAACATCTGAACGGGGTACTTCCTGGTTCACAACCCAGTCTTTTCACCATTAAGCTACACTAGTTCTCTAACGCAGTGTTTCCCAACCAGTGTGCCTCCAGATGTTTTGGGACTACAATTCCCATCATCCCTGACCACTGGTATTGCTAGCGAGGGATGATGGGAGTTGTAGTCCCAAAACATCTGGAGGCACACTGGTTGGGAAACACTGCTCTAACGTAGCCTACATTCTTTCCCCACACTACGGCTGATTTTGTTAGCAACTAATGCAAACTGTGCTGTTTAATGGGTAGCTGCCCTGACCAGACCAACAGCACCCCCTTTTCCAGCAAGGGCTGACCGGGTGTTTCTTCTGCGAAGCCTTCAACAAGACAGGAAAAAAAAACCTTCCCGATTTCCGGGGGTTGCTCCCTCTCCTAACAGCTGATGTTCAAAGGTATACTGCTTCTCAACCCGGAGGTTCCATTTCACAGATCACGCTGCAATCCTATGCCCCTCTCCGACGCGGGAGTTAATCGCACTGTGCTCCGCGAAATTCACTTCCGAGTAGGCATGCAACTGGATCGGGCTCGTCAAGAGGCAGGCAGGTTGCATGCATGGTATTTACTGGTGCAGTTCTACGGAGGGGCACTGGTGCAGCCCCAGAGGAGAGGGGGGGGAAAGGGGGCTGGAGAGAGGCTTGTGCGGCCCTTGTGTTGCATGCATGGGAAAAGGGGCGCTTCTTCCAAGTCGGTGGAAAGCAGGACTTTGCACGCGCACGCGCGCACACACACACACACACACACACACACACACATGCACCCTCCCCTCCGTGCCCAAATCCCCTTCCGAGCGATGCCTGCCTGGGCCTGGCCTGGCCTTACCTTACCTCCCCCCAAAAAACTACCCTGCGGGCACCGTCGACTGAAGCCGCCTCTATTGTGCGGGAGGGTCGCTGGCAAGGGCTGATGACGAAAGAACAGCAGCGCGGCGCCACCAATCACGTGATACGGGGGGAAGATTATGGGGAGGAGGAGGAAGTGAAGCCGGAGCCGCCTTCTTTGGAGAGGGCAGAAAACTCTCCGCCTCCAGCCTTCGAAACCCTTTGACGGAAGAGAGGAGAGGAGGAAACCTCGGCGGAGCTTTCCCTAATCTCCCTCTTCCCAGGAGTATCGCCTTTTTGAAAAGGAGAGGGAAGGGAAATCCTTCCCTGTTAAACACACGTGGTGGTGATGAAGGACACGGGTATAGATGGCTTTAGAAATGGATGGGACAAACTGAAACGGGAGTTTGTTGGGGGGGGTGTCTATCAAGGACTATTTTTTATTTCTAAAAATAATGTGCGCCGTCTAAGGTTTGGAATCAGAAACCTGGAGCGCTTGAGGGTTTACGTTCCTCGTTTAAACCGAGTGTATCCTACCATTGCATCGATTGAGTCTTAATTTAGCATCATCCCTTGATTTCAGGGAATCGACTCTGGGCATAATACTTCGTTGGATACAATCCAATGCATTTAGGGTCAGGTTTCAAAATTTAAATCAGGAACTGTTTTAACTCTTCCCCCCCCTCCAAGTTACTCCAAGGTGCACTCACACTTGGGGCAAGCCTCTCTCCTCATGTGAGAAGAGGGGGTCCCCCTGCCCCATATCGACACCAGGGAGCAACCCGTCCTCCTGGGGGCTCTGACTGGGACCTAGAGGGGCTAAGCCCCTTGTAATGCTTGGGACAAATCCTGTCAACACCTGCAGTCTGGCCAAGGAACCCAGACAGCAGGACTCATCGGAATGTAAGGGAGCAGCTTTTATGAATTTGTTTAAGAACATCAGAGGGTCCCAGCTGGATCAAACCCTTCCTTGCAGCAGCCAACCTGGTGGTCCAAGGATAGGAAGCTGCCCTACACTGAATCAGACCATTTGTCCGTCTTGCTCAGTACTGTCTGCACTCGTGGTTCAAATAATAAATAAATAATTTCCCACGGACTACTTTGAAGTTGCTGAGGGGCTTGGCAAAACTGCTTCATGCGTGTTGCAGCATTGTAATGTGCTGTGCTAGATGCTGTGTGATTTTTAATGGCATTTTCTCCTTATACAATTGCATTTCAGTCTATTCCACGGGATTCAAATTTCAATACAATGTAAGAAATAACGAAGCCACAGAAACACAATTTAAAATCATCTGTGAATATTTAATGTGATGGATGTGCCGCCCTCCCATTTTCAACCCCAAGTCCACATGCATGCCACAGACCACCTGAATGAAGTATGCGGACCACTAGTAGTCCATAGACCACAGTCTGCAAACCCCTGGTCTACACTGACTCGTAGCGGCTCTCCAGCATTTCAGACAGGGTTCTCTCCAAGACCTACCTGGAGAAACCGGGGATTGAACCTGGAGCATTCACAATGCAAAACAGATTTTTCAGCACTGAGCTGCAGCCCTTCCTTCTCTGGGAAGCACAATAAGCAGTGCTTTAATGGGCAATATCCTAAGGCAAGGATGTCTTCCATTTCTAAATTTTCTATTTTTTTTACACACACACACACTGAGGCACACAGCATCTTACATCCAGTGCAGCAGAGGGCCCGTACAGCAATCAGAGGGCTGAACTAAGTTTGGAGATCTATCAGGAAAGTCACAAACAGGCAATGAAAGCAATTCCTCTCTGTTGCTGATCCCCAGCAGTGGGTCATCAGAGAGACTGCATCTGAATGTGGAGGTTCCATTTGATTCCGTTAGCATAGTACAGACAGCTTTCACATGTGTTTCATCCACTTTTCCAGCCACCGCCACAGTAGCCCCCCCCCCATCAAATTTCACACATTAATTAGGTGCCATATTTAAAACTACCTATTCGCACTCCAGTTTCCATCTGGCACTCTGTAAAGATCTGTGTACATAATTGGTGCTACCGTACATGTGAAGCAGGCGCAATAAAAAGCTAGCTTCCCTCAGAGGAATTAGGAGATCAATAGAATCATCACTGTATCCCATTACACACACTCTGCAGGTTGGTACGATTGAGGCTTGTAAGCAGCCACCTGCTGGTCTACCCGTTATGAGGCAGAAGCCAATAATATAAAACATTCTAAAATATAGCAGCCTTTGCCAACTTGGTGCCCTCCAGATTGGCGAAGCGCGTTTTTACAAGCAGTTGATGCATTTTTAAATAGCATACACTTGGAAGGCTTGGCAGCTGGACTACCAAAGTCATTTGCATGTTATTCACTTTGAATATCTTTGTCTGACGCTGCTGTTTTAGGAGACAGCATGCAGGGAAGCCCAGGAGGAGGAAGCTTGGCTGGTTCCAATGCACAGTGGCCTCTTGACGCATCTAGAACCAACACAGAATCTTAGGGCTCAGAGAGGAACCAACGAGTGAAACTCAAGGTGTGCTCCACAGCAGAACAAAACAAGCCACAGAGCTCTTTACCATTTAGCCCACGGAGAACAGGAACAAATGAGGCACACAGCCAACACCAAGGGGGATTAGAGATTGCAGTCAGTACCGTGGTACCTCGGGTTACATACGCTTCAGGTTACAAACTCTGTTAACCCAGAAATATTACCTCGGGTTAAGAACTTTGCTTCAGGATGAGAACAGAAATCGGGCAGCGGCGGCGCAAGGCCCCATTAGCTAAAGTGGTGCTTCAGGTTAAGAACGTTTTCAGGTTAAGAACGGACCTCCGGAACGAATTAAGTATGTAACCAGAGGTACCACTGTATCTGTTTGGGAAACTCACACAAGCCACTCAAAGTTTCTCAGAGGAAAGGTAAGATAGAGAAGTGTTCCCCAACCTTGGGCCTCCAGCTGTTTTTGGACTACAACTCCCATCATCCCTCGCTAGCAAGACCAGTGGTCAGGGATGATGGGAATTGTAGTCTGAAAACAGCTGGAGGCCCAAGGTTGGAGAACACTGAGATAGAGATGAAAGTTCTAGCTGAAACATGAGCAAGCCACCATGGAGAAAGGCTGTCCCCACCCACACCGTGGTCCTTGTCCAATCACACTGGGAAGTAACTCTGTAGGATTTCTCCCCTGATTCTCCTCTTCCACCATCTCAGCTTGCTTGTTCACACACCTCTTGCTCTGGCCAGAGAGGATAAGCAATCAGGAACATTTCAAACTCTCCATATGCCTACCAGTCTACCTCTGAAGTGAAATGGAAATAGGAACAGAAAGCTACAACACATTTCAGCGACAGACGGAAAACCCCAAGGCTCTCCATGCAGTGGGATGAACACTGAGAACCAATCAGTCATTACTACCACCCTAGACTATTTATAGTCACCAGCAAAGAGGCCAGTCAAGTCCTCACCCAGGAGGAAGCAACACATAATAAGAGTTAACACATCCGGGAGGTGAGGGGAGACCTATTAAGCAAATGATTGTTGGTGAGCAACACACACTGAGATTCAGAGAGGAAGGTGGAAAGAAAAGGCAACCCTCCTTTCCACCCCCCTTAAAGACATACACACTTAATGTTATTGCAGAGGCCGACAATTGGGAAAAGCAGCATGGATTCCAATTTCAATTAAGCTCTGATCTGCAGGCAGGCCTCTCATGAAGCATAGATAACTGCCTGCAGAAATGAAGGTAATTAAATCAAAATGTACTGGGACGGGGGTAAGAGGGGGTCATTAAAGAACAGGGGTGAGCATAGTATAGCTTTTCAGGGTGTAACATTTCAACTGCACACATTTGCAATATATATTAACTACAGCAGGTGCAGTTGAACTACAGCTCCCTGCCTCCCCCCTCCACCTAGGAGGCATACTTGCTAGGGCTGATGGGAGCATTATTTACTTTTAAACTTTTATCAGGACCTTCTTCCCAAAGCAGCTCAGGGATACTCAGCAACAGCTGGAAGGCCAAATGTTCCCCACTCCTGAACTGCAGCCTGATTAAATCATGCATGTTTCATTTTTAACAGTTTACTGCGGCTCGCTCAGCCTTGCATTTAAGCACTGGCCTGACAGCCAGAGGCAATAAGGAATTCCATGCAGGCAGATGAGCCGGTTGGCAGAGAAAGACTGGTCTTTCTAAAACTACCCTAGCAGCACAACTGTAACCCCATCTAATCAGAAGCAAAGCCTCTTTAATTCAATGGGGCCAATTCCCCAGTAGATGGGGTTAGGGCCGAAGCCTAAGAGGCTAGTGGCCTGCAATTCCATGCTTCCTGAGGACGCCATTAAGGTTTCTGGGCTTAGTGAGCAACCCCAGGTTTTAAACTATCTCCTTTCCATTTTCTCTAGAGTGAGGTGAGGGGAGAAAGGCATGCAACACCCACCCCACTCTCACCCGCAGCTTCTCATTTTATCTGCAGCGCCGAGCGCTGAGGTGTAATGAGCGGGGGGGGGGGCAGTTAAGGTTGAAAGAAGGACAGCAATACTCATGGGGAAGATCCACACCAGGCATAGGCAAACCCGGCCTTCCAGATGTTTTGGGACTACAACTCCCATGATCCCTAGCTAACAGTACCAATGGTCAGGGATGATGGGAATTGTAGTCCCAAAACATCTGGAGGGCTGAGTTTGCCTATGCCTGAGCCACACCTTGCATTTAAAGCACACCCAATGAACATTTAAAGCACTTGACTCCCAACAGTCCTGGGAACTATAGTTTCCCCTCACAGATATACAATTCCCAGTACCCTTCACAAACTAACATTCCCAAGGTTATTTGGTGGTGGTGGGGTTGTCATGTGCATTAAATGGTGTGGTTCTGCCCTTGAATAGGGCAACCCTGCGTGTGTACACTCAGAAGTCAGGCCCACTGAACTCAGGTAAGGAAATGCAGGATTGCAAGCTAACTTAACTGTGCAATTCCCCACAGGAGCAAGCCTCGCTGAGATCAACGGGGCTGACCTCCCAGGTTAAGCGTGCACAGGATTTGCTGCCTGGATTTCTCTGCAGGGCCACGATCCCCACCCCACCCCCCAAAAAATAAGGAAGCGCGAGGCAGACAAGAGATGGCAACGCGAGACAACCCCTCCCGCCCCTGTCTCTCTCATCTCCCACCCACCTCTCCCATCCTCTCCTCTTGTGCAACGCGAACCTCCGCCTTCCCCGCCCCTTTTGCTTACTGGGCGCATCGTCGCTTAAGACGCAGAGAACACCGGTCCGCAGTTGGCGCGCATGCGCGAATCAGAACGCCGCCGAGTCTATGAAAGCGGCGCACTGCCCGCCTGGCGAGGGGGGCGGGGAAGCCTCGCTGGGCCGCGCATGCGCACCGGGCGCCAGTAGGCGCTCGCTTCCTCGCCCACCAGGGCAGTGCGCACGCGCGGAACGAACCGCCGCTTTCCCGCCCAGCGCCCTCCGCTTTCCCCCTCCCGCGCTCTCCTCTCGCTCCTCTTTCCTCAGCCGGAGGCTTCTCGGAGGCTCCTTACCCGCTCGGCCGCTTCCGCCCCGGAGCTCGGCCGCCCCTAAGCGGCGACTGTTGGTCCCGCCGCGAACTCCCCCCCTCAGCGGTCCGCTTTCTCCTTTTTTCTGCTCAGCGCCGCCGTGCTGGGCGCAGAGTGGTGCCGTCACGCGCGGCGCGACCGGCGGCGGCTGCAGCGACGTCACGTGACCCGGGCTTGCCCTGGCGTCACGTGACAGGCCCTTCACTAGGCAGGGGAAGCTAATTGCGTAGGAGAGAGAAACCTCCATAGTCAGAGGCAGTGTACCTTTGTGAAAGGCAGTGGAGCGAGAGAGCAGGAGCCATTTTTTAAAAATGTATTATTGTTATTATTTTTCCCAATGATTCTCAAGAGGGCTCACATGCCATTGTATGTAAACTGTAGTCGTACTTTAGAACCTTTGAAAGCAATGGACACGATTAATTTAGGCGCAGTAATTTCAGTGAGTCTACTCTTGAGTATATAGGGACCCAGGTGGCGCTGTGGGTTAAGCCACAGATCCTAGGGCTTGCTGATCAAAAGGTTGGCAGTTCGAATCCCTGCGACGGGGTGAGCTCCCGTTGCTCGGTCCCTGCTCCTGCCAACGTAGCAGTTCGAAAGCACATCAAAGTGCAAGTAGATAAATAGGTACCACTCCGGTGGGAAGGTAAATGGCATTTCCGTGTGCTGCTCTGGTTCGCCAGAAGCGGCTTTGTCATGCTGGCCACATGACCTGGAAGCTGTACGCCGGCTCTCAGCCAATAAAGCGAGATGAGCGCCGCAACCCCAGAGTCGGACACGACTGGACCTAATGGTCAGGGGTCCCTCTTGAGTATGATTTAGCTGGGTACATCCCAAGCCAATAATGATAGCAATATATAAAATCATTGTTACTAGGCTGCAGCATGTTTAATTGATTTATTGGTTGGATTTCTCCCCCCTCTTTTGTTTTTTAAAAATATCCCTTTATCTAAAAGCTTTCACCTTCGTCCAAATGGATTTCAAAGAGTTCACACAATTAAAATTATCTGCTTGTTCATTTGTACATTTACTTTCCCTCCCAAGGAGCTCACTGTTCTCCTCCCCAATGTTATCCTTACAGCAACCCTGTGAGGTGGTTAGGCTGAGAGGCAGTGACTGGCCTAACCCAGTGAGCTACATGGCTGAGTGATGGATTTGAACATTTGTCTAAGAACACGGAAAAGCCTGTTGGGTCAGGCCAATGGCCCATTTAGTCCAGCATCGTGTTCACAAAGTGACTGCCCAGTCTCTCCCAGGTCTCAGTCTATGCCACGCTGGTGTATCACAGTGTTCAAAGCAATATCATAAAAACTTTACCTCTATAAATTTAGAGCATTTGCACCTTTGTTCTTCACCCTAAAAAGCTCACGGAGCTGCTTATGTAAAATCAATTAAAACAAGACAGGTTCTGCCCTCAGGCTTAACAATCTAATAATCTTTAAGAATAATAAAACGGAACCATTGGCAAGATTTCAAATGCCTTGAACTTAGAAGCCTTTAAAAGCCTGAGATGGGAAGGTTGGGGAAGTCAACCTAGCGGTACCTAATTAATTGGGGCAGAATTTTTTTAAAAATATTGTTGTTAGTTTGGGGACTTATTCTGTATGCTTGCGTCCCTTCTAATCCCTGGGGTCCTGGAACCAGTCAGGGTTAAAATCTAATGGAGGATTCATTGCTGAACTAGTCAAGAAAGTTTGTGAGTTAATGGCCCTGCCCCTAAGGACCGCTCTGTGCTAGAGGGCAAATGGGCGGCGGGGGGGGGGGGGCTCCCCTCCCTTCCCTGGCAGGTACTGAAAAAGTAAAAAGCAGAGTGTGTGTGAACCGAGAGCAGGCTAGAAGCAGGCAGAAGCTGGGAGTGAGGGGCAGGCTTGACTTCTGCTGGAATCCTAGGCTTGACAACCTGGATAGTTCAGTTGGCTGGAGAGTGGTGCTGATAATGCCAAGGTTGCAGGTTCATTCCCCATATGGGACAGCTGCATATTCCTGCATTGCAGGAGCTTAGACAAGATCAGGGGTAGTCAACCTTTTTATACTTAAAGGTAAAGGGACCCCTGACCATTAGGTCCAGTCGTGATCGACTCTGGGATTGCGGCGCTCATCTCACTTTATTGGCCGAGGAAGCCGGCGTACAACTTCCAGGTCATGTGGGCAGCATGACTAAGCCGCTTCTGGCGAACCAGAGCAGCGCATGGAAACGCATTTACCTTCCCACCGGAGCTATACCTATTTATCTACTTGCACTTTGACATGCTTTCAAACTGCTAGGTTGCAGGAGCAGGGACCGAGCAACAGGCTCTGTGGTTTAACCTACAGCGCCACCCGCCACTAATGCATCTTTCTTGATGGTAAAATTTCCTTACCGCCCACCATTGCTCGATGGAAGGAGGATTCAGCTTGTGCCGTAGAACCCCCTACTGAGAGTCAGTGTTGTGTAGTGGTTAGGAGCGGTAGACTCATAATCTGGTGAACAGGGTTCGCGTCTCCGCTCCTCCACATGCAGCTGCTGGGTGACCTTGGCTAGTCACACTTCTTTGAAGTCTCTCAGCCCCACTCACCTCACAGAGTGTTTGTTGTGGGGGAGGAAGGGAAAGGAGAGTGTGAGCCGCTTTGAGACTCCTTCGGGTACTGATAAAGCGGGATATCAAACCCAAACTCTTCTTCTACTGCCCACCTAGAATCCTGAAACGCCCACTAGGGGGCGGTAGGGACCAGGTTGACAACCCCTGGGACTAGATGATCCTCAGGGTCCCTTCCACTTTACAGTTTTGTGAACTATGAACTATAGGAGAAGCAAGACTACTTGGCGTGTTGTTGCTGCGAGCTCCTCCATCGTAAGCTCAGGTTATATTTATGTGTAAATAAACCAAGACTGAGCCTCCTTTTGTACTTCTTCAGCGAATGGAGAATATTCACATGCCAGCAGCTGTCACAGGAGCCTGCCAGTCAGTAATCACACAGTTCAAAGATGGAGTTAATTCTTTATTAGAAGACCACAATCTCCACAGACTTGATTGAGCAGAGCAGCTCATTCCCGGGGGTCGGAATCCTCCCTGGAAATCAGTCGCCAAGACTGAAAGTCCCTGCCTCCTCAGAGCTTTCCCCAAACAACCAGAGACTGCGCCTGCACGCAGGCCAACCTCTCCCCTGCCCTTTTCATGCCTCTTCTGGTT